>JANAVB010010997.1:1060133-1186056 GCA_029216955.1 Iris pallida
TCCAAAATACATCAGCGTATCTTGGTCCTACATTTTGATGTACAAATATTTTAATTTTATTGTTACCAATGATTTTATAGCACATATGGATAAATGTAATTGATACATCTTATACCGTATGCTACATTGTTCTAAGATTTTTTTAAGTCCATAGAATATAATTTATTTCCTATTGCACTAATTTTTTCTTCAATCCTCGGTTATTAAAGAAGAGATTTGTTTTGGGTACAAGCCTGCAAAGGGTCTGTTTGTCACCACGGCTACGGCCAAAGCGAAGCGGTACTTAAGTGTTCCCCGGTGAACCTCCGTTAGCTGGGACAGTACCTCTACAGCTAACCCAAGATTGATCAACGCTTTATAAACTAAAGATTTATTGAAATCTAGTTGCAATTGTTATCTGATAGATTTTGAATTTTAGCTTTGATGGATAATATTATTTAATAATTTAATTTTACAAAGGTAACATATATTGATCTTCATAGGTTAATGTCTGTCATCTTTTGATATGTTCATTTTTCTGTCACACTATTCGATATTCAGACTTGATGATCTTATGACTACTCATTGAATATTATGGTCTTGTGATTTCGTCTTTAACTTGTGTAATATTCAATAATTTTGAGCTTTATATTATCATCTTCTTATTCAAGTTACTTACTGTCTACAACAGTAATTCTTTGCTGGAGAGAAGGATTGAATCTCTCTTTCAAAGTGTTTCTTTTTTTTAACCTCACGATTATATCTAGAATACACTTTTCTTTGGACATTTATTTCGTTATGTTTATTTGTTCAAATGGATTTATTTATGATTTATGGATTCTTTTATTGAAATTGTTTTTGTGATTCGAATCGCCAGCTCTCAGTTTGAGGACTAAATGGATGCATTCAAACATTTATTAAGACAGTTTTTCATAGTAGATTCCACATTTTTGAAAAGCCTTTTTGATCTCTTTTTGATTTGTTGAATCTGTTCGGTACTCAAATGTTATTTTAAAGACAGTTTTCAAAATCTTTTAATATCTTGAAATATATTTTTTATATTTATTGAAGACATATTTTCTTCATCTTTAAGCGTTTATTTATTGGATATCTCTTTTATTTGCCTAAAGATGATATTTGTTTTGAAATTTGGGACTTTATATGCCTTTAATCAAAGGAAAGAAAGATGCATATATTAGATATTCCTTAGATCTTGTGATTATTTATTTTATTTATTCTTGCATATAAATTTCTTCGAAACTAGATACTCATATTTTAAGGAGGAGCAAAATTAATTGTTTTAATTCTGTTATGTCCTTAATATGTGGTATACCTAGTTCATTATGTACATATATTCTTTTACTTAAAATATCTTGTTGATTTGTTCATAATTTTTTTATTTGAGTAAGTTTATGAGAAAATATATGATTATTATTATTTATTTATTTTTAATTCTCTCCTTTTATGAGTTTGTAAAAGTTATCTTGCCAAATATATTTAATTATCCTTATTAATGATTCCTTTGAGCTTAAATTGATTTGGCATTTCTTATTGAGATTTTATCTCAAAGTTCATGATTATCTATACTTAGACTGATCATACTTTGCGGGAGGAGCATTCAAGTCGACTGAATTTCTCATTCTCAAGTATTTTGTCGTCATTACCTTCAAGTTATCGAGTAGATATTGTTTTTTTTCATGCTAAGGTAATTGAGTTCAAATGCATGAACTTTTGGTATAGATTTTGTATAGATTCTAGTATATCTATTTTGATTTCTTTTGAATGAGTATACTTCTTATGGAATTGATTCACTAATTTGTATGGGCAAATTATGAATCATATTTTTGTGTGTTCATTGTTAAAAGTCTTATTTTTCTATATTTGGTATTTTATATTGGTATACTAGATATGTGAACTTTTTTTATGGATTATTTATGACCAATGATTGATTTCTACTATACTGGTTTCCTTCAAAACTATAGTTATATTCTTTCTTAGACTGTGTTTTGAATGGTTTGTTTCCAATTTCTACCATGATCGTTGTTCATGATTATTTTTACCTTCCTTCTTTGATGATTGATTTCATTTTATAGCTTATTACGGGGGAGCTTATTTTTTGATCATGTCAAAGGGGGAGAAATAAGTTTAAGTTAGCAAAGATTTTTTTAGTAATATGTGTTTATTAGTGATATATGCATCTATTGTATCTATCTTTAACTTAACCGATTTGCCATAATCAAAAAGGGGGAGATTGTTAGCCCAATGATTATATCATATTTTTTAATATGGCTAATCAATTAAGTTTAACTAGTGATGTCACTAATATTCATGTAATCACTATCATGTTTGCTACTTAAACTTAGCATTATCCTAAATGGTCTATATCATATTGCTATGATTGTATCATACTGCATCATATTGTTTTGTTTGTCTAACATATACTTGTAGACAAGCAGTAAGCATGATAGAACCAGGACATATGCAACGAAGAATTATTGATGGGTCAAAGACGGCATAATACAAGAAGACTTCTCTGAGCTTTTTACTTTCATATCTTAAGCCTTTACGACTCTTAGCCAAGCCAGTACAGTTTCTGTTTAATCTAGAGTTTGGTATTGAAGAGTTGTATCAGAGGTCGTATTTAGAAAATGTTTTAGTTTTCCAATTGCCTTCTGGAGCCGGTCGTGCGCTCGTCACCAAGCACGGTGTTGTGAAGTCGGTCGTGCACTTGTCGCCAAGCACGGTGTTGTAAGAGTTGTAAGCGCTCAGTTAAAGCTTATGCCATAGTGGATTAACAGCGAGCAAGAGTACTCGCGACTGGACTAGTCCTCTCAGAGAAAAACCAGTATACATCGATGTGTCACTGAGTTTGAATTCTTGACTCTTACTTTACCGTATTTTATTTACCGTCTTTTATCTGCCATAATATATAACTGCTTAATATTTTTAATTAGTGATTATTTTCCGCTGCACACATACACACTCTATTCACCCCCCTCTAGAGGTGCTCAACGGTCCTACAACAAGGACCCAAAGGAACCTTCATCAATCAAGTCAAATATACAAAGGATCTCCTCAAACGCTTCAAACTTGACTCATCCAAATCAATGAGGACTCCTATGGCAACAACAACAAAACTTGATAATGATGAAGATGGTATCTTGGTCGACATTCGTAAGTATCGAGGTATGATCGGAAGCTTACTCTATTTAACTGCTAGCCGACCTGATATTATGTTTAGTGTTTGTCTTTGTGCACGATACCAAGCAAATCCAAAGGAATCGCATTTATGTGCTGTAAAATGTATTTTTCGATATCTCAAAGGCACCATTAATACGGGACTTTGGTATTCGAAATCTTCATCCTTTGAGCTTCACGGCTTCTCGGATACAGATTTTGCCGGATGCAAAATTGACCGAAAAAGCACTAGCGGCACATGTCAATTCCTTGAAAATCCTTGGTATCGTGGTTTAGTAAGAAACAATACTCTGTTGCTCTTTCAACCACTGAGGCCGAGTATATAGCGGCCGGATGCTGTTGTGCACAAATTCTTTGGATTGCACAAACACTTGTAGACTATGGTATTTCTTCTACTTGCACTTCTATTAAATGTAATAATACTAGCTCGATAAATCTCATGAAAAATCCTATTTGTCACTCCCGCACGAAGCATATTGAGATTAGACACCATTTTCTTCGTGGCCATCAACAAAATGGGGATATTCGCCTTGATTTTATTGACACTACTTATCAATTGACCAACATTTTCACCAAACCACTTCCGGAGGATCGTTTCGTCTTCCTCTGCCAAGAATTAGGCATCATTCATCTTGACTTTTAGCTCTTCTCAAACGGCACACCGCCGGCATACAGCGGTATACCGACGGCAGGCCGATTTCTGTTCAAAACTATCTTCTGTACACATAATCGGTATACCGTCGGCATACACCGGTATGCCGACGGCATGCCGTTTGACGCGGACGCAGCCAGTCAACTCTGCCTCGGGCCCCACCAAATCTTCCCTCTTCCTTTATATCTTTTTCAATCCTATCACATCCTATCCCTCATTAATTCCCATCCCATCCCTTCCACTCCCTTCATTAATTAAATTCATCATTCCTATTTTTAAAACTCCCCTCATTCATTACATTCATCACTTCATTCCTATTTTCAAAACTCCCCAACTCCTTCAAATTCCCATTCTTCCTTTAAAAACCCAAACTTCTTCTTCTTCCTCCTCTTCATCCTTCATCACTTCTCCTCCATCCTTCTATCATCACCCATAATGGCCACTCACAAACGTCCTCGCTCCACCATAGTTTTGAATACTTTCACTCTGGTGCCCCTTCCAATTGGCGCCTATGATCCGAAAATTTTTATCTCCGCCCTAGCTGCCGATGCATGGTTCCACCATTTTGCCAACCATGACATTAAAGGCAAGGCCATCAACTGGAATGTATTCTCCGGCTATCTCTCACTCTTTAAGACGGCTGACCTCTCATCTCTTTTGCGTCGACAAGTGCCAGTCTACCCGGCAGCGGTAAGCCTATTCTACTGCAATCTCATTCTCGATCTCCAAAACAACGCCATCGAGACCATGGTCAATGATCGCCACTTTCGCCTCACGGCTCGCGACATTGCAGAAATTCTCAAAATCCCAAATCGAGGAGATGCTCTGCCGACCTTGGCTGGTCTCTATCCTACTGCCGAAGTCTCCTTTGAAGAGTTCTGCGGCATCATCTGCAAGGGACCCAATCCTCCGGCCATTCCGACCCTCTCCAAGCAGTTGGAGTCCTTTTACTACGAGCTCCATCAGATCATCTGCCATACTCTCTACCCCAAGGCCGGCAACTATGATGCGATCACCAATGACGCACTCGTTTGCATGTATTTCCTGTACTCCAAGAAGACTTGGTCGTTTTCCAAGACTCTTCTCAATGCTTTCTTCTCTGTCCTGCCAGCGGGGAAGCAATTCCTCAATTATGGCGCTTTCATCACCCTTATCCTTGAGGCAAAGGGCGTGGATCTCTTACTCTGCCAGTCGGACGGCATTCCTTCCTTTCTTGCTATTTTTCGCTCTGCCCCTGGTGCATCAGCGTCTCGTGCGTCATCCTCCCATGAACCACCGGCCACTTCTCCTGCTGCGCCATCTTCTGCGCCTCCTCCACCCGACCGTTTCATGCCGCTGACCCAGCAACATTTTGACATGCGCATGGCTCTGGTGGAGGAGCAAATGAGGGCCAATACCCGCGGCCTTAGGAATCTTATCCAGAGTCACTTTCATGACCAGGCTTACTTCATCCAACGGACTCTTCAGGATCGAAATGCTTATCTGAATCTTAACCTTCAGGATCCTCAATACCAAGGCTCCCGCTTCTCTGACCCCAATGCCTACGGATTCATGTACCCGGATGGCGTAGATCCTTTCGGTGCTTTTTACGATACTCAGGGTGGGGAGGACGATGATCCGACGGATGAGTAGTTGCGGGCTCCTGTTGGTGGTGGTCGAATAATATTGGTGTCGTTATTAGTGTTTGTCTTTTGAGGTCCTTCGGGGACCATTAGTTATGTTGTTTTTGTCTTGTGTGGTCCTACGGGGACCGGTTTCTGTTTTCCTTTGTCTTGCGTTACTCTCATTATGGAGAGTTTATCAGTCTATTTTTTATGGTGTATCCAGCATGTACCCTGCTACTTTAAAATCTAATATATGCATGCTTTTGTTCTCATTAAAGCTTTCATTATTTATTGCTATATTTCTTTATTTCCCATCTTTGATTAAGTGACAAAGGGGGAGAAAACGTATTGAGGGAGAGTTGTCTACCTACGGGAGAGTCACTCCCTGAAGATGCTATCTCTCTGTTTTGTCAATTATCAAAATGGGGGAGATTGTTGGCACAGTTTATTTTGATAACATTAACAGCATCTTCGTAGTCTAGTTTTCTCTGGATTTCAGCTAACAGATAATCTTTCAAAGCTCTCCTACAAAAAGATCTGTCCATTCAAGCCGAGTCATTCAAGCCTCATGGACGTTCCTAAACGAAGACTGAAGAAAAGACCAGCGCTCCTTAAAGACAGCTCTCAAAAGATTCAAGATTTTGAGTCTGTACAAAGTCTTTCTGTATAAACACCTAAGGTTGGATGACAAAACATAAAGCTCTTCTATTTTTCAGGCAAAAATCAATGTCTAAAGAAACGGCATACCGACGGTATACCGTTGTGTACCGACGGAATACCGTTTCTGAGCCACAAGAATGTTCTGTGACAAACATCGGCGTACCGACGGCATACTACAGTATACCGACGGTATACCATTTTGTGAGCCACAAAATGTTCTGTGACGAACTTCGGTATACCGACGGCATACAACAGTATACCGACGGTATATCGTTTTATGAGCCACAAAATGTTTTGTGACGAACTTCGGCATACCGACGGCATACAAAAGTATACCGACGGTATACCGGTTTGTGAGCCACAAAATGTTCTGTGACGAACATCGGTATACCGACGGTATACCGACGGCATACCGCTGCATACCGACAGTATACCGCTTCATCCGATTTGATTTTTGAATGGACAAATACTAGCATTAAATGCTCCCCAACGGATATGACTATTACCGTTACTATTCCGAATGGTATGCCGACGGTATGCCGGTCCATACCGACGGCACGTCGTCTGGGTTATATTCAGGAGCATTAAATGCTACCTACTCTTAGTTTTCTATATAAATGGATTCCTTCATTCCATTGAAGGCTATCCACTTAAGCCATAAATTTCTCAACAACCAAGAGCTCCACCATTACTACTCTACCCAAGCTTTCAATTGTCATCCAATCCAAAAGTGCTAGAGTATTTAAGAGTTGTACTTTTCGATCTTCAAGTGTTATAGAAGATCAACAGTTTCTTTTTCTTTCCTTTTAAAGTTGACGAGCCTTCGTAAGAAAACTCGTATGTAAGAAGTTGGCGAGTTCTTCGGATCCAAACTCGTGTTGAAGTTGGTGAGTTCTTCGGATCCAAACTCGTGTGTACTATTTACTCAATAGTGGATTTAAGCCGGAGAGAGTTCCGGGACTGGATTGCCTCTAGGGAGGAGACCAGGATACATCGAGTGTTTGATTTTCTCACTCTCTCTTATTTTATTTTAGTGATATAGCTTACTTGTGTTTAGTTTTATTTTATTTCCCTATTCACCCCCCCTCTAGGGTTCTACACGATGCCCTGCACCAGACAGTACAAGATGCCATGGGTAGAGTTGGTTATCAAGGAAACAATGCGGCTAACAGCTTCAAGCGTCTGAACCCTCCTTTCTTTGACGACACTGTAGCTCCCCTTCCCAGAAATTTTAAAATATTTTATTATTATTTATTTTATTTGAATGGTAATTTTTAGATTTTTATAAATAATTAATTAGTTAATTATTACGGTGGATGATTTTAGTTATGGTTAGAAATTGGAGTATAAGGTGACTAGGAATCATGGCACGGATAGTGCAGTGGCATGCTTTGACTAGTGTTTAGCCATGGTAGGGAAAAGCCGAGCCATAGGATTGTTCTAACTAGGAAAACCAGGCCAAGTTGCGACTTAACCCCTATAGAACGTTTTAATTATTTATTAATTAGATTATTGAATTTTAGGAAACCCGGTTGTTCTAAACTAGTCAAACTGGACCCGAACTGAGCCCAAGCCCATGTAGTCATGCAGTACGACCAACAGTGTCCATGTAGATATATAGATGTGTATATATAATTGTAGCTTATTTCATAATACAGGAAGTATCTACTGTTAATTGGATATTAAATATAATATACACAATATTTTCTATTTTGATTCTACTTACTTTGAGAAAATATAATATATAATTTTCTTAGCTACCTTTGTGCAATATGGTATTAGACTCTATATATATATATAAATGCCTACTGGTATATACTATTATCTCCAAAACTTTTAGTGTTACATTTCATTCTACCCATTATTATTTATTTATTCATTTATTTATTTAATTAACATAGAATTTATTTGACCGAATAGGATTTATGGTAAAAGCAAGGGTTTTGCTTTAGAATATTTTTAATATTCACTGTAATTATCTAAAGTTTGTATAAATAATATTTTCTATATATAATATGTGAGTACATCTATATATAGGAATTATACATATTAGATACATATACATTAGATATATATATATAAGTAGATATTAATAAGATATTATTGGTTGCTAGAAATATTTAGTGTTTTTATATAGAAGGCACATAAATATATTTAGAATTTAATAATGTATATACATATATACATGTTATGTATATACATGGGTGTATATGTATATGTATATATAAATATATATTATATATATGTGTGTATGTGTATGTGTATGTCTATATAAATATATATATTATATACGTGTATATGTGTATGTATATATAAATATAAATATATAGGTGTGTATGTATAGATAAATATATATGTATGTGTGTAAATATATATATATATATGTATATATATATATATATATATATATATATATATATATATATATATATATATATATATATATATATATATATATATATATATATATATATATATGCTAATAATAAAGAGTTAGAAAAAGAATGCAAAAGACCAAAGCAGCACCAAAACCTCCAGCCCAAGAGCCCGGCCCAACCATCCCTAAACCCCTAGCCCGAGCACCAAATCCCCTTAACCCGAGCCTGTGCCGAAGTCATGCACGCGATATATATCGCGATCGAAGGATTGAAATCGAGAAAACCCTAACGCCGCCACCACCCACACCTGCGCGCCCCGGGGACCTAGACCGCGCGTGCCACCCTGCGCGCCGTCGTCGGCCGGCCAGGCGCGGGAACCCGCCCGTGCGCGAAACAGAACAGCGCCAGCAACAGCGGTAGGCACCTTGTGAAGCCACCTTCACGACGTCATATCTCCCTCGTCGCCCCACCGTTTCGTGTTTCGATTTTTCAGGTACGACCACAACCCATACGTCCATCAAACCCTTCATTTAGTTCATACTGGTATGCTCTAGATTGCTCGAAAAATTGATGCATAGTTGACTGAAAACCTGTTAAAAAATAGAGTAAGTAAGAGTCCATTCATCCACGTTTGAAGATTGATTTCGATCGATCTAGGGCCATATTAGAAATTCTACTTGAACACAGTTATAGACAACATATAGGGCTCCACAACCCATTTCGCAGAAGTCAATTTCATCGACTACGTGCCGAGAAATTGGATCCCAAAGTTTACCAAAAACCTGTTTTAAAAACAATAAAAACCTTCGACACGACGTGCATCCCGCCAATCCGGGCAACGTGGTCGCGAACTGAAAGCATCGAAAGGTGCGTAATGGCTTCGTGGACGTGTGGACTTTGACGGAATTCAAATTGGTTGCATGTGCACGACGAATTTGATGCGTATCCGTCGAAATTTACCGTATCGGCCTCTGTGCAAATTTCCCAATTACTCTGTGCACGTTCGTCAGATCGAGACAAAACTTATGCCAACAGGACCGTATCATTTTTTTGGTCATGTATGCCAAGTTTAGTCCGATTCTGAGACTGTTGACCGGATCGCTGTTTTGCGGCCCCCATGATCCGACTCAACGGGCGATTTTGTGTACGGCCTGCCGGAATCTAACTTTGGACGTACGGTTGGGTTCGTATCGAAAAACTGGATATGTTGATACAAAGTTTGACGACTTTAGAGACCATAGACTTTGGCACGCTTTTCGGTGCAAAGCGGGTCCAACGACGGATACCGTTTTGACCCAAAATTGCCCTTTTGCCCCTGTATCCAGAATTGGACTTATGGACAGGCAATCCTAGCTAATTTGACTATTCTAAAAATGTTGGTAATGTTTATTTTAGCATCCAGAGACTTCTGCATGTTTTGACTGTTGTGGCTCATTGAGTGGTATAGTATTATCGGTTTCACCAGCACAGGATCTCAGGCGAGTACATCTCTGATAGTTTTCATATTTGATTATCTCTATTCTTCTTGTATTTAATAATATTTTATATTGATATCACATTGATTCTTGACACGTTTGTCATACGGGATAGTAGTTATGGATTCTTGCATGTTGTTCGTGACCAATATATGTTCGTGTTCATGACCTATTTGAATCCATGGGTACTAGTCGGGCAGGAAAGTACATTAGTAGACATGTAAATATACCCAGAAATATTCCATGAGCCTATTCTTGAATAATAGCAGCTGCACACGATACGTGCAGGGTGCCGGATTTACCTCTTAGCCGTTTACATGTCAAAAGTGTATTTCAAATCACTTATAGTCTTGCTACATTACAGTTTCCTGTCATTGCTTGTCTTGTGTACCATGTCTTCCTGCTTTTACTCGTATGATTCCTACCATGATTTTATGTTTATTCATTATCATGTATCTCAGTATTATTACAGATTTATGGATTTCGTCATTTATTGATTCTGTTGTGAGAATGTACTCGTTCCATTCCTGACTGGAAACCAACATTTTTTAGGTTAGCCGCGATCACTCTTAGCATTGGGAAGGCATGGGTATGTCGAGGTCAACCTAGATAGTTGAATTAGTTATCTTTTTTCTATTTGTAGATAATGTATTTTCTAGCAAATGTGAAGTTGTGAAACCTTATAATTTATAAACTTGAATTAATTATGTGAATGAGCAATAAATGTATATTTTGTGATTTTGAGCATCTTGGTCGTGACAGCGTTCTACCGTCGATTCTACGGCGTAGGCTGGCTTGGACACGTCTCGTATCCGAAAAAGCGGGTGCGGGTCGTGACAGGCACTAAAGATGCTATTGTTGCTGATGCATGGCTTCAGGACACAGAGGTTATCCTGGAAGCAGCTAGGATTCCTTTTGGTGAGAAGGTGGCCGTCGTGTGCCTGCAATTATTGGACTTAGCTCGCAGCTGGTGGGCGATGCAAGCAGTTGGATTGGCGACGCCTGTCTTATGGGCGGTATTCAGCGACAAGTTCCAGACGAAGTACTTTGATGCAGTAGCTCGGTATGATCTGCAAACCAGATTCAGCAATCTTAAGCAGATGGGAAGGACGGTCGATGGATATGCGGCCGAGTTTTCTAGGCTTAGTCGATTTGCTCTTACCTTGGTGGCGACCGAATTGGACCGAGCGCATCGATTCCAGCAGGGACTCCACCTAGAGATCATTATATCAGTGGAGCAGTTTGAGCACCAGATGTTTGATGCCGTCTTGCGAGCAGCGAAGAGGCTTGAGTATACCTCCCAGAGGATAATAGATCGAGTTGAAGGAAGGAAGAGGTTATATGGACAGTTGTCCCAGTCATCAACACCAGCCCCGGCAGTTAGGACTTTGACCATTGGAGCTCCTAAGAGGGCGACCACAGTTTTGTCGGTTCAGCACTCGACATCGACGTACCCTCAGCAACAGAAGCAGAAGCAGTCTTCCGCGATGGGCTGCACTCATTGCGGGAAGCCAGGACACGTAGTCTCAGAGTGTCGCAGAGCACAGGGGTTGTGCTTGGCTTGTGGGGCACCGGATCACATGATATGTTCATGCCCGCATAGAGCCAATTCCTCTTCATCAACCCTAACCAGTCCATCGATTAGGGGACCAGCACCAGTGGAGTAGCAGTACCAGCCTCTGAGGCTATTTCTGCTTCAGGCTCAAGCTTTCTTGCAGCAGAGGCCGCAACAGTATGCTCAGGCCCAAGCTCAGATTCAGAACAGGCAGAAAGATCACCAGCAGAGGGGACCAGCATCGAGAGGACAAGGTCAGGCTATGGCTTTGACCGTGGAGGAAGAATTAGCATCAGGTGAGGTGTTGGCTGGTACCATTCTCATCAATTCTTTTTCAGCATCAGTATTATTTGATTCGGGTGCATCGTATTCATTTATATCTGCACGATTCGCTACACGGATAGGACTGGAGCCCGAGTCATTGTCAGTAAGGCTCAATATACTTACTGGTAATGGTCTTGTGGGAGTAGATAGAGTCTTTTCCTCGTGTCGAATCTTAGTTAGCGGTAGAGAGTTTTCCGCTAGATTGATAGAATTCCCGATGGCCGACTATAATGTGGTCCTAGGAATGGATTGGTTGAAGGATCAATATACAAGAATAGAATACCATGTTGGCAGGATTATTTTTGGTATTCCCGGCGAAGAAGAGTTTTCATTTTCCAGAGGCAAAGTAGAACCTACTCCACCAGTCTTGCGGATGGCAGTGGCAGAAGCAGTTCAATTTTCCAGAATAGTAGAAGAGTTCCCAGACGTGTTCCCCGGAGAGCTTCCAGGCATGCCTCCAGAGAGAGAGATAGAGTTCACTATCGACTTGATTCCAGGGACTGTACCAGTGTCAGAGAGAGTCTACAGGATGGCACCTTCAGAATTGGAGATCTTGTACAAGATGATTGAAGAACTCATAACCAAGAGATTCATTCGTGCTAGTGGATCACCTTGGGGAGTCTCGATGCTTTTTGTGAAAAAGAAGGATGGTATGTCAAGATTATGTGTTGATTATCGTACCTTGAATTCTGTAACAATCAAGAACAGATATCCCCTACCAAGGATAGATGATTTATTTGATCAACTCAGTGGGGCAGCAGTATTCTCGAAGATTGACTTACGGTCGGGGTACCATCAGATCAGAGTCAGAGAGCAAGACATTTTGAAGACAGCATTCAGATCCAGATATGGACATTGGGAGTTCCTTGTTATGCCATTTGGAGCGACCAATGCGCCAGCCGTATTCATGGACCTCATGAATCGTATCTTCATGCCCTATTTGGACCAGTTCATGATAGTGTTTATAGACGACATCTTAGTCTATAGCAAGAATGAGGCAGAGCATGAGCAGCATCTTCGTGTAGTTCTTCAGATTCTCAGAGAACACCAGTTGTATGTGAAGTTCAGTAAGTACAAATTTTGGCTTGATCGTATTTCGTACTTAGGTCACATCATCACCCGAGGTGGAGTGGAAGTAGATCCCCAGAAGATAGTTGCGACATGGCCAGTTTCCCACACCGTCGCAGAAGTTCACAGTTTCCTAGGATTGGCCGGCTATTACCGACGAATTGTGTTAGACTTTGCTCGAATTTCGGCACCATTGACGCAGTTGACCCGCAAGAATGTGCAGTTTGCTTGGACAGTAGAGTGTCAGAGTTCGTTCGAGAAGTTGAAGCAAGGATTGATGACGACACCCATTCTCACACTTTCAGATAGGACTGGAGGATTTTTAGTTTATTATGACGCTTTCGGCAGAGGATTGGGATGTGTCTTAATGCAGCATGGTAAGGTAGTAGCTTATGCATCACGTCAGCTTCGTGATCATGAGAGAAATTATCCAACCCACGACTTGGAGTTAGCAGCGGTGGTCTTCGCACTTAAGTTGTGGAGGCATTACTTGTATGGAGATCGGGTGGAGATTTTTACGGACCACAAGAGTCTTAAGTATGTGTTTACGCAGAAGGATCTTAACATGCGTCAGAGGAGATGGCTAGAGCTACTTGTGGATTACGACATCAACTTGCAGTATTATCCTGGGAAGGGCAACTTAGTTGCAGATGCGTTGAGTAGAAGAGCAGGAGCTTATTTTCTAACAGCACAGCCAGAGTTATTAGTAGATCTTCAGAAGATGGGAATAGAGATAGTTCTCCCTACCAATGTGGCATTGATGTCCAGTATGCAAGTTCAGTCTAGTATAGTTGAGAGGATCAAAATAGCTCAATCAAAGATTCTAAGCTTCAGCAGCTTAGGGCGGAAGGTGAAGCAGAAAAGAGAACAGAGTTATGTATCCACGAAGACGGTACTCTCCGACATTGAAGGTGTCTTTGTGTACCCAGCGGTGATATCAAACATAAGATCATGGCAAAGGCTCACAGTTCGCTGTATTTAATTCATCCCGGTGGCACGAACATGTATCGTAATATCCGTTAGCATTTCTGGTAGAATGGCATGAAGAGGGAGATAGCTCGGTTTGTCTCTCGTTGTTTAGTTTGCCAACAAGTTAAAGCTGAACATCAGAGACCAGCCAGACTTCTTCAATCTTTACCGATCCAAGAATGGAAATGGGAGCACATTACCATGGATTTTGTAACTGGATTACCTAAATCTCCAGCTGGGAGAGATGCTATATGGGTTATAGTTGACCGACTCACGAAGGTAGCTCATTTTATCCCTTTCAGAATTGGCCAGTCAACGGATCAGCTTGCAGAGATGTACCTCAGATAGATAGTCAGATTGCATAGAGTGCCAGTTAGTATCATATCAGATAGAGATTCAAGATTCACATTGCACTTTTGGCGGAGTCTTCAAGAGAGTTTGGGGACTCGTCTCAAGTTCAGTTTAATATATCATCCGCAGACAGATGGTCAGTCAGAACCCACGATTCAGACTCTCGAAGATATATTACAATCATGTACACTCGATTTTGGTGGTTCATGGGAAGATCACCTTCATCTCGTAGAGTTCTCCTACAATAACAGTTTCCAGGCCAGTATCCAGATGGCACCGTTTGAGGGACTATATGGCAGAAAGTACAGATCACATTTAGCCTGGGACGATGTAGACGAGAGGCAAATGCTTGGTCCAAAATGGTTACTCGGACTATCGAGGTGGTCAGACAAGTTAGAGATCATCTTTGAGTTACACAAGATCGTCAGCGTCATTAGGCAGATTCTCATCGGCATCCTCTTGAGTTTTCTATCGACGACCATGTATTCCTTATGATCTCGCTTAACCGTGGCGTCATTCGATTCGGCGTACGAGGAAAAGCTTAGTCCTAGGTATATAGGACCGTTTGACATTTTCGAGCGAGTAGGTGATGTGGCATATCATCTCGCTCTTCCACCGTCGTTACGTGAGGTACATGACATATTCCATGTATCCCAATTGCGACGGTATATCCCCGATCCGAGCCATATCCTTGATCATTTGGAATTGATTGTTGGTACCAACCTTTCGTATGAGGAAAGGCCCGTATCCATATTGGACCGAAGAGAGAAGGTACTCAATAACAAGACTATTAAGTTAGTCCGTATTGCTTGGGGTCATCACTCTTTGGGTGAGTCAACTTAGGAACGTGAGGATGATATCTGATCACGATATCCACACCTGTTTGACTCATGAGGTATAATATCTTCCTTATGTCTTATGCTCTTAACTCCTTGCTTGCATGAATCATTGCTTGATTAATTGCTAGTCATAGATTGCCTGTGGTTAGTGTAGCTTGCCCCGACATCTCTAGCCACTTGATTAAATTCTGAGGACGAAATTCTTTTAAGGTGGGTAGAGTCGTCACTCCTGTTTTCCGTTATACATATTTTTATTATACGTGTACGGATTTCTGACATTTGTCAAGTGGATCGTAGTTTGACTTGTCGTGCTTAGCCTAGTCTTGGTTTAATCTTGACTTGGTTTATTTTGGTTTAGTTAAACAGGTTGGCTTGGTTTGATTTGAGATGGTTTGGGCTTAATATATAAGTCAACCCCTCTCTCTCTCCTCCATTTATTTCTCATAACTTCTCCATCTTCTTCATTTACTCCTCTCCACCTACACCCAAGTGCCCTAGGCAAGTACAACTTATTTTATGATGGATCTCAATTTTTATTGTTCCATTCTCTTCTTTACATGATTATAAGCCTCTTTAGAACTTGGAGTTTTTGAATTTTATGGGTGGATTCTTGTAGATCTAAGTTTGATACATTTTCGGTTTTTGTGGTTTTGATATATCAAATTTGCTTGTTTTCAAAAACTAGTTGTTCCATGTTGTAGAGAATTTCGTTCTACCCCATTTTGACCTTTGAAAGTCCTAATTTGGAGTTATTTTGACCGAGTTATGGTCATTTGAAGTTCATGGGTTCAACCAAACAATTTTATGCTGGTTGAAGAAGATGAACAGTGTGCGCATGCGCTTTTTAGCACCGCGTCATCTAGGTGGCTCAACCTGGCACTGCCGCAACCTGGCACTGCCGCAACCTGGCTGCTGGCGCAACCTGGCTGCTGTCGCAACCTGGCACTTGTCACCCCCACTTTCCTGAATAGGACTAATATAGTCATCTACATTTATTATTATTATTATTATTTAAATATTTATTTAAGTTATTAATATTAGTGTAATTATTTTGTGGTTAAATAATTAATTTTTAAAGATAAGTATTTGTGTACTATTGAGATTTTACTTATAAAAACTTTTAATATATTAAATAAATATAGATAAGGAATATTTATTTTTAATTTAAAAATAATTTTAGAATTTTTTGGTATTTATTTCATTTTATGAGATATATATATATATATATATATATATATATATATATATATATATATATATATATATATATATATATATATATATATAAAGAGTTAGTATATAGTACTTTTATAATAAATAAATAAATAATATGTTGTTGGTTTTTATATAATAAATAAAACCCGAGCCAACCAGAGCCCTTGGGCTCGAGTTTTAGTCGCCGAAACCCAACAATATATATATATATATATATATATATATATATATATATATATATATATATATATATATATATATATATATATATATATATATATATATATATATATAGAGAGAGAGAGAGAGAGAGAGAGAGAGGGAGGGATTTTTACAAAATCCTAACCCTAGCTGACACACCCCCGCCGCCTTCCCGAGACCCAGCGCCGCCACCACGACCGCCGGAGCTGGCGTCGGTAGCCGGAACACGTGCGCGCACACTCATGTTTGACAACAGCAGCGAGCACCACGGAGCCAACTTCGGAGCGACGTTTCGCCGCGCTCGCTCGATCAATTTTTGAGCCGTTTCTTCCGGTATGATCCTAACTTATACACATTTAATTTTCTTTAAATAGTTCATGCCGATTCGCATCATGTGCGACGAAAAACGAGTTCCAAAATCGAGAAAAACTTGATTTATTGGACGTTAGAAGTTATCCCGAAACCACAACTTTGTGGCCGATTTGCGACCAGTGTGTTACGAGTTTTCAAAATCGGTTTGAAGAGACTTGTAGACAACCTATAGGGCTTTAAAACCCTTTTTGTAGAATTAAATTTCATGCACTGTACAGAAAGTTATTGGTTTGTGAAATTGGAGAAAAAACTGATTTTTAAAACTAAAATTTTAGAAGAAATGTCCCGATACGCCGCCCGTCCCGTTAATCCAGGCGACGTGGTCGCGAACCGAAAGTATCGAAAGGTGCGTATCGACTTCGTGGACGTGTGGACTTTGACGGAATTTAAATTGGTCGCGTGTGCGCGACGAATTTGATGCGTATCCGTCAAAATTTACCGTATCGGCCTTTTTACAAATTTGTCAATTACTTTGTGTACGCTCGTCATATCGAGACGAAACTTATGCCAACAGAATCGTATCATTTTTCTGGTGTTGTATGTCAAGTTTGGTCCGATTCTGAGAAGGTCGACCGGAATGCTATTTTGGCGGGCCTGCGACCCGATCCAACGGGCGAATTTGTGCACGGCCCACCGAAATTCAATTTTGGACATACGGTTGGATTTGTCTCATCAAACCGGACCTATAGACATATAGTTTAATGACTTTAGATACTGTAGATTCTGGCACATTTTTCGGTGCAAAGTGGGTCCAACGGTGGACACCATTTTGATCCGAAATTACCGTTTTGTCCCTGTGTCTAGAATTGGACTTATGGATAGACGTTTCTTGCTAATTTGACCATTCTGAGAACGTTGGTAATGTCTATTTCAGTATTAGGAGACAGTTGTGCGAGTTGACCGTTCGTGGCTCATTGAGTGGGTTGTAGTTTCGATTTTCTCAGCTCAGAACAACAGATAAGTACATTCTCTGATAGTTTTCATTACTTTGATATCTACTATATCCGATTCAGTTGTAGTGTTATACTTGATTCTTGACACGAGGATACGCAGACTAGTATACGTGAATCTCGTTATGAGATGTCATTCCCGATTTACCCGGTATATGAGTACATTGTTCGATATTGTTTCATGTACTTGTATAGACACCGATTTAGGAGTGGACTGGCCCCCTGCTCTTCGAATCCCATGTCATGACCTTTCATGTCTGGATTCATTATACTACTCGGGAATGAGGAGTTATTAGAAGTTATGTGATCATACCCGTACTTGTTTATTACTTGTGCATAGCTCCACCCTCACCACACGTAGGGTGTAGCCTAACCTTATACTACTTGTGCATAGCTTTC
Source organism: Iris pallida (assembly GCA_029216955.1). Lineage (NCBI taxonomy): Eukaryota > Viridiplantae > Streptophyta > Magnoliopsida > Asparagales > Iridaceae > Iris > Iris pallida. Next base: position 1,078,323 of record JANAVB010010997.1, read on the forward strand.
CATTTTGGTCGGCCTGATCTCTACACTATTATACTACCTATGCATAGCCGGTCAAATGGAACAGCCTGATCTTGACCCAAGCCGATCACATAACGCTCTAATATCTCATGGCACTTTATTTTTTTTATGTTTACATCATACCTCAGATTACTTTCCATTGTTTATATTCCAGTTTTATCTTATATCTCACATATGACATGTTATCCAGTTATTTTGTACTGTTTTACTTTCAGTCTTGACATTTCATCTTGTATTTCATTATAATTGTCTCTTATAGTATTTGTCAATTCACATGGAACTGATGTTGGTGTTTGTACTTGTTCATATCTTGACAGGATAACATCCGTTGTTTTTCAGAGAATTTAGATGTAGATTGCCCGACCTACTACGGGTTTGGCATAGATGGAGCCTACGACCATGACCAGCCTGTGGACCCGGTGCTCGTAGAGGACGCACAGCCTGTAGTGACTTAGTTTAGCTAGATTTTGTATGGATTATATTCCAGCTTGGTACTTTGAGACCTGTAGTATTTATTTGGGATCTTGTGTTATGTCTTTAAATTCTGAACTTGTGATTGTGACTCAATCCTATTTCAGACTATTTATTCATCTTGTTTCTTTATCATATTCGTGTCTATCTTCCTTAGATTTATGTGATTGAGTTGTGTTTATATTCCTCCATGCAGAGATGACAGGTTATATTATTGTGTCTTAGATTCTATATATTCAAGATAACCTATAGAGCATTCTACTGCCGATACTGCGGCATAGGCTGGACGTACCCACGTGCTCGTGCCCCTAACCAGGGTGCGGGTCGTGACAGCACTGCCGTAACCCGGCACTACCGAAACCCGGCACTGCGGCAACCCGGCACTGTCGCAACCTGGTTGCGCACAACCTAGCTTGACACAACCTGGCTTGGCATAACCTGGCTTAGCGCACTCTTGACAAGTAACCAGTAAACTTGATATGACATGTATAATCATCATAGTGGCCCGTCGAGGTACACTCCTGACAAGCAATCTTGACAAGTAACAAGTAACCTGACATGACATGATAATCTTGAACGCTATTATGACAGCTACCCTGACTTGCTAAGTAACTCTTGTCTTGATACCGTGGTTGATTTTCTTGATTGTGCCTGTATAAGCTACATGTCTCGTCTTGTATCATGTCTAGGACATGAATTCCTGGTTAACACGGTCAGGGATTCATAATGAATCTGACTAGGTTAATGACTAGATTGATCAAGTAGTTCATATAGAGAGATTTTCCCAGTTACAGGCGATCCCGTTATCCCGACCACACCAGAAGGACTTGTAGCCTGCCGACGAGTAGGACACATTTCCAGCTCACTGTCATATGGGGCACTTTTTGAAAACATAAGTACTAAAAGTACACTAGTAAGCTTGATAACTCTTGTAACTCTAATAAATCTCCTCGCCTGGATAACCTGGATAGCTGTAGGGCTTGTGGCTGCGGGAACATCTCATTGCATCTTGCTAGTAACTAGGCTTGTGATAACCCTAGTTAGTTAAAGTATCAAGCCGTACTCTTTGCTTGGCCGTGAATGATGGATGTAGTCCAGTCTCGTCTTGTCTAATCGATGCCAGTCTATGATTACTTCAGCACATGCTTGCTTATGTTTCACTCTTGTCGATAATTGGTTGGAGACTAAGCTCTGTTCAGGTGAAGGGTTACAACCCCGGTCCTTATTTGGTTTACGGGTTGTAACTTGGCTACCGGAATAGTCTTTTAGTTGTCTTATCGTTTATCATCTTGTTTTCTCTAACTCATGTCTCTTATTACCATTTATGTTCCCATGTACGAATATGCTGGTTTTAGTTCTAAAGTGAAGCCTCCCTTATGGCACTTGCACTTTCTGGGATCTGACCCAACTGGTTTTGTATGGCCAGATTTTGGAGTAGGACTCGAGGATCCTCCAGCCTTCCAGCCAGATGGTGACCACTAGGCGTAACCCTGGCAACGAGTGGGTTCTTATTTTGCTCTTCCACTCCCTTGTAAAAATATTCTTTTGAGGCGTTTAGCCGCCGCGCAAGTGTTAGCTCATTTGCAACTTACTTATTGTCTCCCTGCGGGCTGTAACATGATCGACAAATCCTAGGGTTGACCATGTATGACTGAAACTCTTGCTAGTCTTCACATTTTGTATGACTAGCTTCATGATCATCTGAATATGTAATATTTGGGATGCCTTACTTTGTATGTCTGATGATCTAACATCTTGTAACATTTACTTACTTGCTTGAGATTGAGACACTAGGCTTGTTCATGACCATAAGAGACTGTTGGCTTGTAGATAAACCCTCATGCATCTAGACAGCCATGATCGTATATCGAGGTAGATTATACTTCAATGTACGTAGCTGGCTGTGTTTGTCCCCCGCTCTCCAGTATTCTGGTTCTGGGATGTGACAAATCCCGACGGGACGCGCTGCCCCCTCGACCCCCGTCCACTGTCCGGGCAGCGGAACCCTCGGGTGCGTGGCTCCAAAGATGTCGTTGGACGGTTCAGAGAAATCTTTCTGGAATACCATCATCTTTGGCCTACCATGATTTCTTCATTGCATATGTCTATATTTGATCTTGCTAGTTGTTTTCTGCAAATACATGTTAGACGAACAAAGCAATATACATGTAACAAATATGATAAGATAAAACACATTAGGACTATGCAAAGTTTAAGTATCAATGCTATAGAAATAGCATAAATATTAGTGATATCGTAATGTTAAACTTAATCGAATAACCACAATCGAAAACATAGTTAGATCATTGGGCTAACACTCTCTATCTTAGACTTAATATTTGACGGATAAATAAGTTTTTGATTCATTGATTCAAACACTCATAGGATAATCCTTTTATAAGGGATGAAGAGACACAATGGAAATGACACACCTTTCCAATAGATAGATTCGTTGCACAAGGTTCATTGCACATTGGACACACCTATTGAAAAATTAATAAAAATAACTTTTAATTAATTTTTCAAGTCAAATTTACATTCGCTTTTCCAACAATCCCCACATGAATGAATATTTGACTATGCACAATAAAAATCAATACAAACACAATGCAGACATAATGCAAACACACACACACACACACACACACACACACACACACAGAGAGAGAGAGGAAGATCATTTGAAAAGTTATTAAATCAGGATAGGTAGCTTTTGGCCTTGAACCTTCCCTTGTGAATATTTATCGAGTTTACTAGCTATCCAGTGAACATGATGTCTTGAACTGTTCAGCTATTGTTGTAAACTTGATTCAATAAATATCACACAATTCCTTTCCGACCAATATTGATTCTATTGATTTTTTTCATTTTGGTCCTGAACATTTGCCTCATTTCATAAGTGTTCTTAGAGAATTCAGTCTTATAATTCTCATAGAAGCGACCCCACTTCCACACTCATATATCTGACTTTCTAATAAGAGTATCTTGTTATACTCCACTTGATTTTCAAGTCATAGGAATCATTAAAAGCAATGCTTATCCTAATTTTTCTTTGCATGCGACACTATTATTTGTCATACTAGAGAATTGGAAGAGTATTTAAATATTCGTTAGTATCATTTAAGAATTTCACATAATTAGGTTGTCCCTTTGAACCTAGATCTTGGGATCTCCATTCAACTAGGTTGGGTTTCTCTTTATAGAATTTCTTTTAGCATAGGCTTCAAGCCCATTTCCCTCGTTGACTTATGTACTTGCTCTCTTGTCAAACTTTTAGTTAGTGGATCCGCGAGGTTTTCTTTTGATTTTATATAATCAATGGTGATTATGACATTGGAGAGAAGTTGTCTAACGATATTGTGATGTTTCCGAATGTGTCTAGATTTACCGTTATAAATATGACTTTGTGCCCTACCGTAGCTGGTTGACTATCACAATGTATACAAATTGTTGGTACAGGCCAATCTGGCATTTTAGAAATCTTAATTCCTAATATAATATTTGTAACTCCCGGATCTTTCATACCAAAGTTTTTTATTAAGATCTTTTTTTTGTCCTGGATCATGTTATTGTTATTGCCTATTATTAGCATATAATGACATATCCAACTTGTATGTTTTTAGTATACACACATTTGTCACACTTATTAATCTTGAATCCATTTGACATCATTACATTGTCAAATTTTTGGTGCCACTGTTTCGGTGCTTGTTTAAGTCCAAATAGAGACTTAACTGTCACGACCCGCACCCGCTTTTCGGATACGAGGCGTATCCAAGCCCAGCCTACTCCGCAGTGTTGGCGGTAGAATGCTATCTAGTATATACAAGTCACAGAAACTATATCCAACAAGATAATCTAGATCTCATCCACAGAAACACATCCAAATCCAATAAATACAACTGAAATAAAGGACTGAATAATATAAACTGAATTTCAAGTAGTTCAAGTCACGTCCGTTGGACACAAATCCATTACCAATAGACGAGAATAAAATAGTACATGAAATAGAAATAGCTGAGTCAAAACTAATAATCATTAAAGTACCCTCGTCTGCAGTGGTACCATGGTCCAATGCTGGCTCAAACCTGCTCGCGCACCTGGCTCAATACTCGTCTAAACCTGAAGAGATCATCAGGTCCTCAGAGGACTAGCAAAATACATAATATATAATCCTTTCTAACAGTTTATCATGCATGAAGGAAATCCATGATATAAACAAGTAAAGACTAAACGATCACGAGATATAAATATATGAACAACTACGTATAAATGAACTGCAAGAGAACAAGTAAACAAGAGATCAATGGAATACCAAACCCTGGCCCCGAGTGTGGACTCGCAGGTTTGAACTAATCACTAACCCTCTCCCCGAATGTGGACTCGCAGGTCAGTTTCAAAACAAGTCACCCTCGTCCCGTGTATGGACTCGCAGGTTGTAAGAATCGAAATAAAAAATGGCAGTTCAGTTTATAACGCGGTCGTCCTACGATACAACTCAATACAGTACAAGTGAAAAGCATGTCCAATAAAACTACAAGGCTAACTGTGAACAAGGACTCTATAATAATGATGAAACACATGTCAGCAATCAAATCAGAACCAACTGGATAATGAAAGAAGATAAGCATGTAAATAAAGCGGTAAAGAAAGGCAAGGTATACTTGCATGTGGTCCTGAGCTACGGTTACGGGTTGAGAATCCGTATCGAGGTCCAAGTATCATGTTTTTAGCATTTCTTGTGTTAACAGATGCTGTCACGCCCCGATCCGGGAAATCGCTCGTCCTCGCTAGATTTTACCCGAATCATCGTCCTCGCTGGGGCGTGATGTCGCACGAGCCTGGAGTTACGCTCGTGCAAGGCATGATAACGGTTCACATAGTGATTATCTCAAATTCGTAACATAAGCAGCAGAAGGAAACAAAGAATACAACAAGAATCTCTTTTATTCATAATGAACTGAAGGTTACAAAGGCTCTGAATAGCCCAACATATATGCCAATTGGCTACAACGCTCATGATCTCTCTAGCTCACAAAGGATTACATTGTTCTATACATCATGCCTCTTTATAGCCACCGAGTAGTCTTTGGCCAAACATCTCCATGTCGTAAGTCCGAACGCCTATACGGTAGCTCCTCTTGAACGCCAAGGGCTCCATGCCTCGGCACGTCCAAGCCAAGCCCCGCCCCGAGCCAATCATAACCTGAACCTGCACATAAACTAGTGGGGGATTAGTGCTTTTGTCCTCGCTTCGCACTGATCAAGACCCGCTCGCACTCAAACCAAACACTTAATCATTTTAGTGAAACATGCATTTTAATTTGTGCTCTTTCTATTTAGCCTTAGGATCAGTTTCATGGCAATGTTTATGCATAGCAACTTTATCATAACGTGTCCACTACCGTGTTCCTGCAGCAGATACAGTTAGGCATATTATGAACGTAAACATAGTGTTCGTGCTCATCTCCGTCCCATTTTCCTCAGCCTGTACTGGTTAGAACTTACGTAAGAAACCATATATTTCATGCAACATTCCAATCATAAACTTAGACAATGCATAAGGGTCGTAGGCCCTGCACCTGCACCCAACTCTCAACTCAGCCCACCGGCCCTATCTATATGAAGGTCACGGTGTTTCGCACCGTAATGGACTTGGCATCTCATATGTGTAAGCCTACAATCACTTCGATACGGGTTGCTAGTCCAGTATCCGAAGGATCCCAAACTTACGGATATCATAGCTTATCACAACACTGGACGGTCGCAATCTGTCCGAATGTTGTGCACCATAAATACTACACATAATTCCCTCATAGGCCGAACGGTCCCGGTGCCCCGGTCGTAACTGTCCGAGGGAAGCCGCACCCGTGCACGGGCCATCCGAGTCCATTGACCATGCAATACGCGCTATAGCAAACACACATAACATTCCAACCGAATCCTCTGTTGCATAAACATAGTCTCGTTTCATAAACGGTTTCTGTCACGCCCCGATTCCGTCGAATCGATAGTCGTCCCCAGGGCATGATGCCATGCGAACCTAATTTGCGATCGCACAAGGCCTAGTCATAAGGTAATCCGAGACACGAGATCTAAGAGAGTACGCAGACAAATTGATACACACAATAAGTAAAGGAAACTTGATCTTTATTGATAATGAACATCTTTTACAGACTCTGATATAAGACTCATTGCCGCACGGGCTACAACATGACTCGATTACAAAAGAGTGCCGATGAGATAGCCGTTCCATACATAGCACACATCCCTCAATATACACAAGTACTCCATTGACCTGGATGGGAGGGACGCTGAGTCATTTTCCTTGGACTGTCGAGAGCCTTCAAAAATGGAGTCGCAGAGTAAGTCTTCGACGCACGGCCGAAGCTTCAAAATTCACGAACGCTGCCGAGGTAGCTGGCGCGTCCTTCCTGGTTCGCGAGACCTGCAAAAAGCGAGGATCAGCACGAAACACATGTACTAGCGAATGGCTAATTAAATCCAAGCTCTGCATTTGATTCAAGAAGTTTTGTAAACATGTTAGCTAGCTATTTCAATGATCGTTCTAAACATCCTGTTCGATTTGCATGTTAACATGTTTTGAGGCAAGCATGTGAAATTGAATATCATTAAGCAACTATCATGATCCTTCCGTGTCCCGTGCACCTGTTAAGCAGTGAAGGGGGTATGAAGGCCACTGGCAATGTCAAGCCATCGCGGACTATAGCATTTGGTTAGACGACGCCACTTTTGCGTCGGGTAGCGAGCCCTGTGCGAAAGTGCCCGCATAACTCGCGCCGATGAAGGTTGGTGCTGCTACACTCGTTCCTCCCGGGCCGAATCGGTCCCTTGGCCTAGGCAACCGTTCGAAGAAACTTCACCTTGTCGAAAAGTTGTCCAATGACCGTTTTTCTTTGGACTTAGTTAATTTGCTTACTTGACCGTATCGTTGCGATAAACGTTAATCGATTCATTCATTGTTTTGCATAGGCTAAGTGGATTTGCGTAAGAAACACGTTTTCCATTTTCAAAACCGGCAGTTTGATAGCAAGTGTTTCGTGAAGAATCGTGCCACGATTTCTTTGATTCTACACTATTATGACAAGCATTCATTTACTTCACATATTGAGTTTTGAAGTAGAGGGACGAGACGAAGGAGGTCAGCCACTCGCCTTAGGCTTGCTTCACGCGAGCGACCGGTTGGCTGCGCTGACGTCACCTACGCGATCACTTGCAATCGCATAAGCAACTGATTAGAACACTGTATATTTCAAGGATATTTGATATGAATGCGAAGCTCGAAAATACGTCATGAAAACCCATCGAAAACTGTCACGACCCGCTACCCAAATTATTGGGCCAGGCCGAGTCATGCCCAGCCTACGTTGAGATAAAACGTAGTAAGCTGTTCTAAAGACAACAGGATAAGACTAAATGTGCTAACAGTTCTATAAGTGAAGAAGAATCATAAATGCTCCAAACACAAAAGTCGTCGTATATAGTAAAATTTCCAAGTACAAGTGAACTGTAAAGTAAAACTGGATACATGTCCAGTTACAAAAAGATATAGTCTAATACATGTCTACTCTCAAAAGTCTAAGTAAACAAAAGACAACTAGGCGAGGTTCCCCGCAGGAACATCCTCGTAAAGCAGAGCCGGGTCCTCGGCAGTATCTCCATAGTATGTGTCACAGAGTAACTCCTCCTCAGTAAGGATACCTACAACGTTATCCTGTCAGGACGGGAGCAAGTACTAAATCTAACAAACATATAATACTGATCATGTGATGAAAAGGAAATGACATATCATGTTGGTTCAGTTTTAGGTATATTTTATCATGGCGATAGATATACATTTTAAAGTTTAAAACTGTAGTAGGTGAGTGATCAGTCAATAGGTAATCAGGATGTACAGCGGTACATATCAATTTTCTGATGTGCACATACGTACACATAACGGCATCGGTGTATATCCATACACAGACGCGGGACCAGACATACGACACAGATACATATAGAATGTAACGGTGCTCGGTAAATACATACGGAGAAGGGGGTCATGATCACGTACACTACTAGCAGTTTCCCCTTAACCCGTTATTTAAGCATGTGAGAGAGATTATGAGGTACGGTATAAACATGGTAGAGACTGAAAGTAATACAACATATAAAGTTCTAACTTGCTACCCCAAGGATCAGCATTTAACATGGTTGGTGATTCGCAGTTTTATGGTTTATAGCAGTATGTAAAGTTCGTAGAAAGTACTTGCCTCTAGCAAAGCAAAACAAAACAAGCTGCGATAACAATGATATGGATGTCCGGTAACTCGTCGCTGTAGAAGTAAATACAATAACTTAGTTTTTACACTAAGCTAAAACACTAGGACACTAATTGGTGAAACACGACTTGTGATTGGGCACCTAGCCAAAATAATAACTTTGGCATAGGAGACCAATGTGGGGTGACACACTATGTTAACTAACTTTCTAGGGTCTTTACACTAGTGAGGGATGGGGTTTAACACGGCTAAAACTCAAAATAACACAAAAAGCTACAAGTCGTAATTAATCAATAAATAAATCAAAAGACCATTGTGTTCTAACAATTTTAGAGATAGACAAAAAGCCTAGTTTTGTTTAAAGTAAAGTATCAAAGTGATCCTTGTTAATCATAGAAATTTATTATAATTTTTCTGGAATTTATTAACCAGTACAAGTATTTTATAAAAATCAGTTTTCCTAAGTATACAGAAAATGAGTTTTGGTTTCATATGCCAAACTAGGGGCAAAACAGTAAATTAAATACTACAAAAATTATACTAAATTAGCCAACTTAACATAGTATCTAAATACTATTTTTCCATAATTTTAGCAGTACTTTAAGTATTTTTAGAAAATCAAAAACAGCATTTGCACACAATAATTAATTATCTGCGTATTTTGTCCATGTATATAATTTGAACCAAAGTTCAAATACAGGACCCAATGCCATGAATCAAGTCCAATATGACTTGTACAGGTCTTGAATGTGTGAAAACACATTTGAGCCCAAATACCCATGCTAGGCTTGGACACAAAATGGTTGCAGTAATTTAAATATACAGAAAATACTAAGGGGTAGAAATGCAAAATATATATTAATATTTTAATAAGGTAAAGTTATGCATAGTAACTATAAAAGTATGAATATTATCTTATAAAGATAATTTATACTAAGCTAAGCAAAATACATACATAAAATAGTGTATATATATATATATATGAAAATATATATACACAAATATAGGGATGTTTACATATTGGATATATATATATATATAAAAATTACATATATGTATATATATATATATATATATATATATATATATATATATATATATATATATATATATATATATATAGATATATATATATATATATATATAAGAAAATACTTATCTATATAACATATATATATATACAAAATTAATGTATACATATATATATAATAGTATATATATAATAATATATACATAAGGAAATATATATACATAAAGAAATATATATACATAAATATATATGTATACATAATACATATATATATATATATATATATATATATATATATATATATATATATATATATATATATATATATATATATATATATATATATATACACAAAATAATGAAGTATACATATATATATAAAAACAGTAAATATATATATACAAAATTATAGTATATATAGAATAATACATATATATATACAAATATATGTATATACATATATATATAAATATATATATAATAGAAAAAGAAAAAGAAAAAGGAAAAGAAAAGAAACAACAGCAGTGGCAGCTCGAACCCGAGCCAACACAGCGCGCGCGCGGGGGGGGGGGGGTTTAGATTAAGATGGGCTGGCCAGGGGGTCAGCCCATCAGTTGTGTTAGGAAAAGGGTTGTGTTTAATTTATTTAGGTTCAAATTAATTAACGTAAAAAAAAAAAAACCATCCTGTGTCCTGACAGTTAAGGACACAGGTATCAGCGTGTCCTCGCTTAGCACGACACGCACGAAGCGACTTGGCCGTGTCCAAGCCAACCCTAGTATTGCCCGTGTCCTGGCGAGTCTCATATGTGAAGACGAGACTCGCACGACACGAATCGAAGCTGACACTTACGTGTCCGACTTCTCCACGAAGTTTCGAAGGCGGAGGCGGCGGCTTGGGGCGTCGGGACGGTGGCGGAGAGGTGGCGACGTGTTCGCCTCACTGCGACGAACCTTATGATGGTGGTGGACGGTGGTGGCGTGCGCCGTAGGGACGGCGCTCGGGTCTAGCCGGAGCTAGGGTTTCGGCGGAGGAAAAATGGGGAAGAACAGGGCAGTGGTTGGTCGTGGGGGAAATTTAGGGTTAGGGTTTAGGTCTGGGGAGTGTGGGGGGTTTAAATAGGGTCTTTGGAGGCGGTGGGGGCAGCCGGATTCGGCGGGGGCAGCGGTCGTGGTCGGTCGGGGCAGGGGTCAACAGGAGCGGGTGAGAGGCAGAGGAGAGAGAGAGTGTCGTGTGTGAGAGGGGGGGGTTTGGTAGATTTGCAATTAGGTTTTCCTAGATTAGGAAATTGCACATAGGAATTATTAGTGAGTAAATGTAAAACAGAATTTGTATTTCCTATTTAAAAACATTCCTTTAATTACAAACTGATATAAAAACATTTTAAAAATTTGCAAAATGATATTAAAATATTTTAGAAAATTACAAATCAGTATTTTTGTATTTAAAAACTTATTTAAAATTACTTAAAAATTCTAGAAAAATTCCTAAAAATTCCTAATAATTATTTAAGGCTATAAATGACATAAAAAATTAATTAGCACCAATAAAACTAAAATTGAAAAACAGGGGCTTACAAGTCTTCCCTCCTTGAAAAATTTCGTCCTCGAAATTTACAAGAATTGAAGACCCAACAATATTCTAACATAGCAAGCAATGCAACAAAATGACTAAGGCTGCGATCGAAACTAACCTCTAAGGTATCAAGCGGGAACGGGTGGTTCCCTCGCAGCGGTTGGATCGAACAAGTAGGGGTATCTCTCCCTCATGTCCGACTCCCTCTCCCAAGTAGATTCACCTGGGGAGTGACGGCTCCAAGCTACTCGTACTAGGGGTATAACCTTGTTCCTCAGCCTCTTCTCTCTCCGGTCTAATATCTCTACTGGCTGCTCAGAAACTGTAAGGCTCGGTCCGACCTCCAACTCTGAATGATCTAGCACATGACTGAGGTCTGGAACATATCTCCTCAACTGAGATACGTGAAAGACATCGTGAACTCCTGCTAGGTTGGGTGGAAGTGTAACCCTGTAAGCTACCTCTCCAATCCTGCCAAGTACCTCGAATGGCCCGATGTATCTGGGGCTCAGCTTTCCTCCTCGTCCGAACCGGATCGTCCCTCGAGTAGGTGATATCTTCACTAGCACCATATCACCGTCTGCGAACTCCATCGGTCTGCGACTAGCATCAGCCCAGTGTTTCTGTCTATCCTGAGCTACTCTGAGCCTGTCTCTGATCATCCCGACTTTCTCTGCTGCATCCATGATCATCTCTGGCCCAAGCATAACTCTGTCTCCGACATCATCCCAAAAGAGCGGTGTGCGTCATCGTCGCCCATATAGCGCCTCGAAAGGAGACATACCAATACTGGCCTGGTAGCTGTTGTTGTATGAAAACTCTACCAAGTGCAGATGGCTCTCCCATGATCCTCCGAAGTCCAGCACGCAGGTCCTCAGCATATCCTCCAGTGTCTGTATCGTCCTCTCAGACTGCCCATCTATCTGTGGGTGGTACGTCGTACTGAACTTGAGCCTACTGCCCAACTCCTCCTGCAAGCTCCTCCAGTAGTGGGATGTGAATCTGCTGTCTCTATCTGACACGATGCTCACCGGCACTCCGTGTAGGCGAACTATCTGCTGCATGTATAGCTCTGCCAACTTCTCGGTGGAAAGCCCCACCTTGAAGGGTATGAAGTGCGCACACTTCGTCAGCCTGTCCACGATGACCCAGATGGCATCCTTTCCTCCTTGGGAACGAGGAAGCCCTGAAACGAAGTCCATCGTAATATGTTCCCACTTCCACTCGGGAATGGGTAACGGCTGCAACAAACCAGCTGGCCTCTGGCGCTCCGCCTTGACCTGCTGGCAAACTAGGCATCTCGAAATGAAACGTGATACATCCCTCTTCATCCCGTGCCACCAAAGATGTTCCCGCAAGTAACGGTACATCTTGTTAGCACCAGGGTGAATAGAATATCTCGATCGGTGCGCCTCCTGCAAAACTGCCTCTACCAGCTCTCCCTTTGGCACGCACAATCGGCTGCCATGCCTCAGGGATCCATCCTCTGCTATCGTGAAGTCATCCAGCAATCCCGCTAATGCCTGGGGTCGAAGTCTGCGAAGGCTCTCATCTGTAGACTGTGCCTCCCGGATCTGCTCCATCAAACCTGACTGAATGTCAAGCGCCATCATCTGTATCACTGAACCTGGCCGAACTAGCTCGATACCGAGCTTCTTCCGATCCTCCCGCAAATGCCGATCAATCATCAGGTACCATGCCATCGGATGCCTGCTCAGCGCATCCGCCACCACATTTGCCTTTCCGGAGTGATACTGTAAATCGATGTCGAAGTCCTTCATCAACTCCAACCATCGTCTTTGCCTCATGTTCAGCTCTTTCTGCGTGAACACATACTTCAAGCTTTTGTGGTCAGTAAAGATTTCCACACGCTCTCCGTATAAGTAATGTTTCCATAACTTGAGTGCAAAGATCACCGCAGCTAACTCTAGGTCATGGGTAGGATAATTCCTCTCATGAGTCTGCAACTGCCTAGATGCATAAGCAATTACTTTCCCATGCTGCTGTAGAACACATCCTAGCCCCTTCCCAGAAGCATCGCTGTATATGGTGAAACCTCCAGAACCTGAAGGTAAAGTCAGAACTGGAGCGGTCGTCAGCCTCCTCTTCAGCTCCTCAAATGCTGTCTGGCAGTCCTCTGACCAAATGTACTCTGCGTCCTTCCGTGTCAGCTTTGTCATGGGTTCCGCTATCCTAGCAAAGTCCTGGACGAACTTCCTATAATAGCCTGCTAAACCCAGAAAACTCCTGATCTCTGAAACTGACGTCGGAGCCTTCCACGTCTCAACTGCAGCAATCTTCCTGGGATCCACCGAGATTCCATCTCCAGTGACTACATGGCCGAGAAACTCCACTCGGTCTAAAAAGAACTCACACTTCGGCAATTTGGCAAACAATCTCTCCTGCCTCAGAATCCCCAAAACTATCCGCAAGTGCTCTACATGCTCCTCCGGCGTCTTCGAGTATATCAGGATGTCGTCGATAAACATTACGACGAACTTATCCAGATACTGGTGAAATATCTTATTCATCAAGTTCATAAAGACAGCTGGCGCATTTGTGAGACCAAATGGCATCACCAGAAACTTGTACTGCCCGTACTTCGTGTTGAACGCCGTCTTCTGGATGTCTGCTGGCCTAACCTTCACCTGGTGGTACCCGGATCTCAAGTCTATCCTGGAAAACACCTTTGCCCCGCTCAACTGGTCGAACAAATCATCTATCCTGGGCAGAGGATATTTGTTCTTGATGGTGATGGCATTCAAGGCCCGATAGTCAATACACAACCGGACTGTTCCATCCTTCTTAGGTACAAAGAGCACTGGTGCTCCCCATGGAGAAGCACTGGATCGAATGAAACCCTTTTTCAACAGGTCATCAATCTGCTCTTTCATCTCTATGGCCTCCTTGGGATTCACTCTATAGCAAGCCCGGGATACTGGTGATGAACCCAACACTAAATCTATAGTGAACTCCACATCTCTGTCAGGCGGAAGTCCTGGAAGATCCTCTGGGAATACATTCATAAACTCCCTAATGATAGGGTGTGGCGGTGCTGCGTCCCCAACTGTCGCACAACAGTTCGGCTCTAGGCTGATCTCCGGCCCTGTCCTCCTGACACTGAATGGTGCTGTGCCTGGGGGACTGAACAAAATACTACCCTCATGACAATCTATAGATGCATGGGCATAGCTAAGCCAGTCCATCCCCAATATGATATCATAACCGGGGAGTGGCATCACAAAGAATCGCCCCTCGAACTCTCTCCCGGCTATCATAATAGAGCATCTATAGCTAGCTCTAATAGGCACTGGTCCTCCTCCCGTCATTACTCTACTAATCTCCGTAGTAGGTGTAGATACTAAATGATGTTCTTGCATAAACTCTAAGGATAGGAAGCTATAAGATGCACCAGAATCAAACAAACATAGAGCTAGAAAAGTATGCAAATAAACATGACCTGTAATGACGTCAGCTAAGTAATCCGGCTCCGAAACCTGCTCCGGCTCCGGCTCAATGGCTAGACTATAAACCCTCCCCTGAGGTCCCTTCTGCTGCTGCAGATGCTGCCCGAACCTCTGCTGCTGAGTCGGGAGCGGTCCTCTAGTCTTCGCTACTGGGCACTCTCGAAGCTGATGGGTGGCAGACCCACAAGCCAAACACTGTCCCAACTTCTTCCTGCAGATGGAAGCGTCGTGGCCTACCCTCTTGCAGAATGCACAAATACCTCCCTTCGGCTGCTGTCGGGGTCCCGGGGCTCTAACTGGCGGGGTCTGATGATATGATATAGGGGGACGGTAAGTCTGCTGGGGTGGCGTCGGTGCTCTCTGCTGGAAAGCCTGACGCTTGGACGGTACCTCATGATGTACAAAAGCCGGCCTCTTGTATGACAGAAGACGCTCCTCGATGCTCCGAGCTAACTCTAGGCTCTGGTAGTAGTCAGTCGTACCGTTCGCCACTATAAGAATGCCAATGTCTGGAACTAGACCATGGCAAAACCTACGGGTCATCTCCTCTGGATCAGCAACCAGACTAGGAGCGAAACGGCTCAGGCGACTAAACTCTGCCGCATACTCGTCAACAGAACGGTTCCCCTGCTGGATGTTCTGGAATCGTAGCCCCATGGCTACTCTAGCAGTGGTCGAGAAGAATTTTTTCTTGAACTGGGTCTTGAACTGGTCCCAGGTGGCTCTACCTCTCGCGAACAACGGCTCATTCCGGAACCAGACTCCTGCTAAGTCTATCAGCAGAAATCCCGCTGCCTCGACCTGGAGGTCATCCGGCATCCTAACTCCCAGAAGCTTCCTCTCTACAGAATCTAGCCAGTCATCAGCTACTACTATGCCCTCAGTCCCTGAGAACTCCATGGGATTCAGACCCATGAAGTCCTTGATCGTCCCCGCTCTCTGCCGTGGCTCCACATGTGGTGGGACCACGGGACGTCCCTCAGAACGCTCCATGCTCTGGCGGAGTAGGGTAGTCTGCTCCTGATGGGTTGTTAGGAACCCCTGGATCAGTGTGAGCAGCTGGGTCCCGTCGAGTGTGACGGAAGCCTGGGTGGGTATAGTGATAGGGGGTGGTAGAAGTATTGGGTCCCACCGGGCCTGTGATGTGGAAGGTGGTATCTGGGTCTGTGGATCTGTGGAGTGGAGGAATGTGGTAGGTGGAGGTGTATCAGTCAACTGGTCAGCTGACTGGATATGGAGGGCCCCATTCTCGGGGGTAACATACTGGGATGAACGAGTAAGCACCATCTAAATTTATACATAAAAAGACTTATAAGGACTTGTTTAAAGTAAGCAATCATATGCAAGAAAATCTAATTATAATAGCAAACATGTGACATATTTCCTATGTTGCAATCCTAGCATTCCTCTAGGTGTTCTAAGCGTCTTTCCTAATGTTGTCTAATTACCTTAAGTTCCTAATTGCAGGCATGCTTGGTACAATAACGTAACCAAACAGTTTAGTCAGGACCTGCATGGGCCACCACTAAAAATATGTCACGATCCGCTACCCAAATTGTTGGGCCAGGCCGAGTCATGCCCAGCCTACGTTGAGATAAATCGTAGTAAGCTGTTCTAAAGACAACATGATAAGACTAAATGTGCTAACAGTTCTATAAGTGAAGAAGAATCATAAATGCTCCAAACACAAAAGTTGTCGTATATAGTAAAATGTCCAAGTATAAGTGAACTGTAAAGTAAAACTGGATACATGTCCAGTTATAAAAAGATATAGTCTAATACATGTCTACTCTCAAAAGTCTAAGTAAACAAAAGACAACTAGGCGAGGTTCCCCGCAGGAACATCCTCGTAAAGCAGAGCCGGGTCCTCGGCAGTATCTCCATAGTATGTGTCACAGAGTAACTCCTCCTCAGTAAGGATACCTACAACGTTATCCTGTCAGGACGGGAGCAAGTACTAAATCTAACAAACATATAATACTGATCATGTGATGAAAAGGAAATGACATATCATGTTGGTTCAGTTTTAGGTATATTTTATCATGGTGATAGATATACATTTTAAAGTTTAAAACTGTAGTAGGTGAGTGATCAGTCAATAGGTAATCAGGATGTACAGCGGTACATATCAATTTTTTGATGTGCACATACGTACACATAACGGCATCGGTGTATATCCATACACAGACGCGGGACCAGACATACGACACAGATACATATAGAATGTAACGGTGCTCGGTAAATACATACGGAGAAGGGGGTCATGATCACGTACACTACTAGCAGTTTCCCCTTAACCCGTTATTTAAGCATGTGAGAGAGATTATGAGGTACGGTATAAACATGGTAGAGACTGAAAGTAATACAACATGTAAAGTTCTAACTTGCTACCCCAAGGATCAGCATTTAACATGGTTGGTGATTCGCAGTTTTATGGTTTATAGCAGTATGTAAAGTTCGTAGAAAGTACTTGCCTCTAGCAAAGCAAAACAAAATAAGCTACGATAACAATGATATGGATGTCCGGTAACTCGTCGCTGTAGAAGTAAATACAATAACTTAGTTTTTACACTAAGCTAAAACACTAGGACACTAATTGGTGAAACACGACTTGTGATTGGGCACCTAGCCAAAATAATAACTTTGGCATAGGAGACCAATGTGGGGTGACACACTATGTTAACTAACTTTCTAGGGTCTTTACACTAGTGAGGGATGGGGTTTAACACGGCTAAAACTCAAAATAACACAAAAAGCTACAAGTCGTAATTAATCAATAAATAAATCAAAAGACCATTGTGTTCTAACAATTTTAGAGATAGACAAAAAGCCTAGTTTTGTTTAAAGTAAAGTATCAAAGTGATCCTTGTTAATCATAGAAATTTATTATAATTTTTCTGGAATTTATTAACCAGTACAAGTATTTTATAAAAATCAGTTTTCCTAAGTATACAGAAAATGAGTTTTGGTTTCATATGCCAAACTAGGGGCAAAACAGTAAATTAAATACTATAAAAATTATACTAAATTAGCCAACTTAACATAGTATCTAAATACTATTTTTCCATAATTTTAGCAGTACCTTAAGTATTTTTAGAAAATCAAAAACAGCATTTGCACACAATAATTAATTATCTGCGTATTTTGTCCATGTATATGATTTGAACCAAAGTTCAAATACAGGACCCAAGGCCATGAATCAAGTCCAATATGACTTGTACAGGTCTTGAATGTGTGAAAACACATTTGAGCCCAAATACCCATGCTAGGACTTGGACACCAAATGGTTGTAGTAATTTAAATATACAGAAAATACTAAGGGGTAGAAATGCAAAATATATATTAATATTTTAATAAGGTAAAGTTATGCATAGTAACTATAAAAGTATGAATATTATCTTATAAAGATAATTTATACTAAGCTAAGTAAAATACATACATAAAATAGTGTATATATATATATGAAAATATATATACACAAATATAGGGATATTTACATATTGGATATATATATATATATATATATATATATATATATATATATATATATATATATATATATATATATATATATATAAATTACATATATGTATATATATATATATATATATATATATATATATATATATATATATATATATATATAAGAAAATACTTATCTATATAACATATATATATATATACAAATTAATGTATACATATATATATAATAGTATATATATAATAATATATATACATAAGGAAATATATATACATAAAGAAATATATATACATAAATATATATGTATACATAATACATATATATATATATATATATATATATATATATATTATATATATATAATATATATATATATATATACATACATATACAAAATAATGAAGTATACATATATATATATAAAAACAGTAAATATATATATACAAAATTATAGTATATATAGAATAATACATATATATATACAAATATATGTATATACATATATATATAAATATATATATAATAGAAAAAGAAAAAGAAAAAGGAAAAGGAAAAGAAAAGAAACAACAGCAGTGGCAGCTCGAACCCGAGCCAACACAGCGCGCGGGGGGGGTGGGGGGGGGGGGGGGGTGGGGGACTTGGTTCCGAAGAAGCCATGACAAAGAATACTCGAGGCGCAACCCGCTGAATATGGGACTTGGTTCCGAAGAAGCCATTCCATAATGTCACGCCCCAGAACCAGAATACTGGAGAGCGGGGGCAGACATAGCCAGCTACGTATAATGAGATGGGATCCACTCCACTATACGGTTACGGCTGTCTAGATATATGAGGGTTTATCTACAATCTATCAGTCTCTTAAGGTCAACAAGAAGCCTAGTGTCTCAATCACAAGCAAATAAGTAAATATTACAAGATGTAAGATCACCAAATATACAATAGTAAGGCGTCCCAAACATTACATATTCAGCTGATCATGAAGCTAGTCGTTACAAAATGTGAGGACTAGCAAGAGTTTTAGTCATACATGATCAACCCTAGGTTGCCAATCATGTTACAGCCCGTAGACAGTAAGTAAAAATGTACACGAGCTAACACTGGCTCGGCGGCTAAACGCCTCAAAAGAATAATTTTACAATAAAGTGGGAGAGCCAAAAATAACCCACTCGTTGCCAGGATTCCGTCTAGTGGTCGCCATGTGGCTGGAGATTCGGTAGATCCTTTGGAGCTGCTCTGGTATCTGGCCATACAAAACCAGCTGGGTCAGATCCCAGAAAGAGCAAGTGCCACAAAGGAGGCTTCACTTAGGAACTAAAACCAGCAATTAGCACAAATAACCATAAAGTAATAAATAAGACAGGAGTTAAGAAAAAGCATAACAGGGTGATATACGATGGGATAACAATGGGACTATTCAGATAGCCAGATTACAACCCGTAAACCAAACAAGGACCGGGGTTGTAACCCTTCGTCTGAACAGAACTTGGATTTTCCCACCATTTATCGGCAAGATAAAATAAGGATTCAGGACATGTAACAATCTTGTACAGGATCAAGACGAGACTAGACTGATTGAACTCCATCCAACAATTACGGCCAAGCAATAAGTACGGCTTGATACTTTAACTAACTAGGGTTATCACAGGCCTAGTTACTAGCAAGATGCAGTGAGATTGTTCCACAGCCACAAGTCCTGCAGACCATCCAGGCTATCCGGACGCAATTAGGATTGAATTCAAGTGGGTACATTGTCCAGGAAATGCATGTACCCTTAGGTGACTTAGAGGGTGCAACACATGACAGTGTGCTGGAAATGTGCCCTACTCGATGGTAGGCTACAGATCCCAAGTGGGGCGCCCAGATAACGGAATTGCCTGTAGCTGGGGAAATCTCTTCATGACTACAAGATTATTCTAGTGGTTAGCCTTAGTCGATTTCAGTGGGAATCCCTGACCGTGGTACTCAGGGATCCCCGTCCTAGACATGATACAAGACAAGACGGGTTCATTTGTACAAGCACAATTGTCCACGGTGTCCAAGTTATTCAATCTTGTCATGTCGTGTTAGCCGTCGCAACAGTATTTCGAGAAATATCATGTCAGGTTTATCATGTTAAGAGTGCGCCACGGCAGGACCACTATCAAGAATTATCATGTCAAGTTATCATGTCAAATTGTCAGGTCAAGTTATCATGTCGGGAGTGCATCACGGCGGGTCACTATCAAGTCATATCATTTATCAAGGAGGAGAGAAACTTGCACAATTAAATAATAATATATTAATAATATATATATTCTTGAAGCCAAGGAGAAACTCTACAACTTTCATGTTGGGAGTGGGAAGAAATTCGGACCACAATTCACGCAAATAAGACATTTAAACAATCAAATGGGACCCATGCGGTCCAAAAGTGGGAGAACAAACATACGATCAAAGAGAGTGGGAGGCCACCCATGCGGCTCCGAAATTATTTAAATGAAATCAGTCAAACATTTAAGGCCAGCAAGCCATATGCGGCTAGCATACAATTGTGCATGCGGCCAAGAGTGGGAGGGACCCCATGCGGCCAAGAAAGTAGAAGACCATCCATGCGGCCAGGAAATAATAAATAGGCCATAAAATCGACTAAGACAAAAGACAGTGGGACCCTCATTAAATGCAAACTCCCACTTCAGCAAGCAAGTCAACTAAAGAAAGCTATGTGGGACCCCCCACAATGCAATAAGAAAAGGTTCACGTGAGCTACCTAATTAATGGTTCACGTGGCCAAAGTATTAGATAGTGGGAGAAGGGAGCCTATGCGGCTCACCTTAGATTCCACACAAATAATAATATTATTTAATGGCCAAGGGCCATGCGGCTACTGAATGTCTAAGGGTCAGTAATGGAATAAAAGGCCATTGGCCAAGAGTGTACTTGGCCATGCGGCTAGTCATGCATGCTCGCAGGCAATGCATTTAATATATGCACTAAATAATTATATATACACAATATATTAATATATTAATATATTTAATGTATATCACATGTACATGCATGCGGCTGACTTCTCCAAGGAAGGGCATAAAAAATATAAATTTGTAAGGACTTAAATGCATTAAATGCATAAAAGGGACTTAAATACAAAAAATGCATTTAGTCCATTCTTATACGGCTGATGTGTTGTAGGCTTGTGGACTTAAATGAATTAAATAATAAAGATAGGGACTTGATTGCTTAAATATAAAGGTAAGGACTTAATTGCATTAATAATAAAGGTAAGGACTTGATTGCATTAATATAAGGTCTTCAGAAGCCTTATGCGGCTCCAATATGCATTGATTAATGCTTTAATGCATTAGAGAGTGCAACTCATGCATTCCCTAAGGCTATGCGGCTCCAAATGCATTAAATGCAAGTTATGCGGCTAATGCATCAAAATTTGCATTAAATGCAATTATGTTGTGCCATGCGGCTGATGCATGGACAATGCCTAAAATACATTAAATTTATTCTTACATTCTCTAATGCACTCTAGAATACTCATGCGGCTGGCCCTCCAGAATTTCATTAAATATAATAAGCATGCTTGCATGCGGCCCAGTGCTGAAAAATGTCCATGCGGCTCAGAAATTTCTCGTAGTCAATTTGGACCAAACGAAATTCTCTGCAATCATGGGATCATCAACTTAGCAAAATATGCAAGTTTGATGGATCAAAAATCCTGAAAACCGAAAATACCACAAAACTAGATCTACAAAATTTAACCATGGAAATGAAAAATGCAAAGTACTAAAGTGGTTTAGAAACACATGAGAAAGATAATGGAACAATAAAAATGGACTTCCTCCATGAAGCAAGGTGTACTTGCCTAAGCTCTCCACTCTCTCTTGGTAGGTGAAGAGTAAAGATGGAGAAGAAAAAATGAGTAATGAGTAATAATGGAAGAGAGAGAGTAGGATTGATATTTATGGTGGGAGTGGTGGTAGGTGGGAGTGGTTCTCCACATAAAACCAAACCAAGCCAACCCACTAAACCGAACCAAACCAAGCCAATGCAATCCCATGATGAACCATGCTAATGCAACATGCAAAAATAAAAATCCAAGGCTAACTAATTATGACAAACCAAAAATACGAGTCCGAATACGTACACGTATTCCCAATACGTGATACGAACCACGGGCATTACACATAACGTGGAATGGATCTTAATTCAACCGTTCCCGTTCGATCGACTCGGCCGATTCCGACCTATCGGTCCCGACCGAATCGATAGCGACAATGTTCCTTTCTCGCGCACCCCGTGGACAAAAACGGGGCACGATGTAGGGACGGGGCACTACAGTTTCCCGTACCATAAACATATTCGCGTCTCATAAACATAATCCACCATCCATATGGGGAGCTCCGTCGGCGTTATGCCCCAACACATCCATATTGATGTACGACGCCAAACGGCGTAGACATCTCATACTTGTATTCAACGCGTACCATTCGTAAGTTATTCTCATAGCATAATTTCGTAGTTACTTAGTCTTTTCGTAGCATAAGTGCCCGAGGGCACGCTCAGCGCCGTAATTAATGTTCTATGCCTAGTGTTCAATGTTCTCGGAGGCGTGCACGTGATGCACATCTCGATATTGTCTTTCAATGTTCTACCATCACCGCCCTACCGCGACTCGTACACTTGATGCACGTCGCTTCAATTGTTCAATGTTCAATGTTCTATCTTAATGTTCAACATATACTTAGACCTTTCGTCACTGAGCCACGCTCGCTAACTTGATAACATATTACACATACAATGATATCTCTTATTAGATGTGAAGCAATAGGGAAAGAGAGTCAAGAACCCGCCCACCTTAAGTCGATACGCCTTGCCGTTTCGTCGAGTTGAAGCGGCTCGCTTCCATAACTTGGTCGCATAGCTAACTCTCGCACTTAGCCATTCTTTTGAACTACTCGGTTGATTTGGCCTATCGCGCCCATACCACGATCCGTAATCCAGCATAAAGGCATAGCCTGCACACCAGATCAACTAACATCAGCACTTGTTCAAACGGACTCATCTTTTGCATCGATTCGATTCATAGATTCCAATCGACTCAAATCTTACCTTTGGCCAACGTAACTCTTCGAGTCAACGACTCATCGTAATGTACCGTGCGGAGCGGGGCATTACATAATATACCACTCAAAATCAGGTTCGTCCTCGAACCGAAACCAATACTTAATCGAAGTGTCCCGCATAGATCGTTTCACGATCTCGTGCTACTATCGTGGGAATCATACAACTTAGTTTGGATTATACACATATTTTAGGCGTCCCACCAATATATGTATTTTAGCCAAGCTCAGTTGTAGGATATCGGGACAACTAACAAGCTCAACTTAAATCTTAAGCACCAATCGGTCCGTCCTCGACTTAGTCAGACCTTAACACATATTCCTAGAGTCCTTCTCGCAAACATCTTCGCATATAACTTGATCCAAACCATAGCTTCGATCTCATAAGTTTCTCGCCGGCCACCTAACACTCGTATTGCATCGAGTCATTGCGCATTCGATCACAACAATTCTCTGCAACGCCTATTCGCCCAATCGTTTGCCTATCTCTCGCATAACTCAAGTCTTTTATCCAATCATTCATAACGTTTGGCCTTAATGACATGGACTAAGTCCAACATGTCCAAATTTCTTTGCCTGTAATCCGTACTAAGTCCCGTATGCAACTATTCATATGTGATTCGCATTCTCTCGCTCTATCCATACATTGCGTCTGGGGCTACCCCCGCTAGGTAACTTATCCAGACATCGTGCTTAATCTCTCCCGACACAAGAGGTCAACTTGAGTCTACGATGCTCAAAGGCAACAATCTTTCCGACCCAAGGTCTCTTACGATACGCCTATCTTCGATACTCGACCGAGTACGAATCCTTTACTCAATCTTCGATTCAATCCCGACTAGTTCGTTTCGTAATATAGATAGCGCGCTTAATACACATAGCCTAACCGTTACTCAAACCGATCTACGACACGACTCTTAGGGTCGTTCTACTATCCGTCGCTCTCGCGTATTGCAGAATCTTTGCAATTGCCTTACCGCATCCCTATACTAGGCACGTTCCTCAACACCTACTCAATCATCGACTAGCCCAGTCTATCTACGTATCCATTCGATCGATCATAATTTTCCTTTCCTGACCGTATCGTTTTAGTCGAAGGAGACTCGCTAACTTACGAAACACGATACTCACTCGCTTAGACTTATCCTCAACATGCACTACATCATTCCTCATCCTCGACAAAGTTTCTTATGCGACTTCTTTAGGGTCATCCTATGGGACTTCAACATTCACTTGATTTGGCGGTCAAGTCTTCTAGGGTCATTTGCCCCGAAACTACGCTCGATAATTAAAGATCATCAACGAGGGACAGTTACAACGAACCATGCTATATCCTATCGCGAAGCCAAATCAATTCCCGAAAATTCCTATGAGACCTTATCCAATCCGACATAGCAATCCATAATTTTTCTACTCCCGCGCAACTGATGCGCCGTTGCTACTCGAATCACTCATGCATTACCGTCGACTATCTTTGCTAATCGTATGACATTTACTCGCCTCAAATCCGAGTTTACCTATTCATAATCATAGTCCGACACATTCCATACTCATCAAAACCATCCTCGAACAACTTTCGCATCAAACCACAAGTCAAATCCAATTTGCCACGCCTTACAAGTTTGATCATCCCCACTGTCTGAATCACCATACCAGCGCTCACGCAGAATGATCGCCCTAATTTGGCGTGACGCATGTGCGATGCTGGAGTTGCACTCGCATAAGACAAGAATGTCAACATAGTGGTTATCCACGAATCAATCCAGACACTTTCGATTTCATCCGAGAAACATCCGTCCACTCTTAAATTTTCCGAAGCACTCCTACTATTATCATCTCAATTGCCATAACTTAACTTGCATCTTATTCATCCAACAACAATGCTCAACATAATTTTCGTTCATTCGATCAGAATATCCCCGAGTTATTGCATAACGTTTTTGATACGCCTCAATACCATCATCGACATGCATAACTTGAACATCTTCCTTTCTCATAAGCTTAAATTCGTTGCAATCACTGTCATTATCCGAACTCGAATACGAATCAAGTCTTGCACATATCAAAATCCATTCCGTTATAACTAACTACCATCATCGAGACATAATTTTCAATTCACATCTTCATTCTCATATCTCTAACTCGCACTTCCAAATCGTGCTACCGATTCATCGCACTAACCCAATTTCGTTCGTACGATTTCTTCGTACCTACTCAACATGTTCCGAACAAATCTTCGTACTAACTCACGTACATTCGATCGGGTCGACTATCTCCACAACGTAACATTCCTTCGCTATGCTCAGCCTATTGTTAGACTTACACTTAATGAATCCTCGTCCGACGTATCCTCCATAGATATAACTTCGCACATAATCGTTCGACTCACTTCATCAAGGCATACTTGCATCGACTTCTCTCAAGTCATTTCCACTCAAGTCTCGGTACTACTTCGTCCATTGAGGACAAACACATCTCAACAACATAATTGTCTCGACGAAATCTATCGCAAGTCTCCAAACAACTTAACATAGCTATCGCTAAGTGGTATTCCATATACCACTCAGGATCGAGTCTATCGTTATCGACATAATACTTCGCTACACTTGCTCGCATAATTGGTATTACATATACCACTCGAAATCGAGTCATTACTCGGCATCACATTCCACATAGTCCGACATCTATTCTCAATCAACTATCCCGTATGGCGATCTTTCCGATCCCAGCTCTAGCGTTCTTCTTACTCGAGTTGGCACAACAACTGAACCAACATGCCCTATCGTTCGCTCAAGTTCGACATTCATTCAAATCTAACCGTGCCTTGACGATTATATCGATCACACCCGCAACATTCGCTTAATCAAAGCTCAATGCGACACACGGCCAACATAAACGTTTGCCTACTCAACTCGACTTAGCGACCAACCCGATTCGTACTATCGTATCCACGATTTTCCAATCTCGCTCGTTGTAACTTGTACAACAACTCATTCTCGATACTTAAGGTCTTTACTCAATCTCGTGCAATATATTGCTATCCATCCGCATAGCCATACAACACCCATTTTACCCTGTCGACTCGTTGCACTGATGCAACGAACGATTCATGACTTACTGCACTCCGTGCAACCGACAACACATAACCATTCGCATAGTCACATAATACGTATCGCCTCACATATCGAACCGTTATACTTCGTGCAACCAACAATACATATCTCCTCGCACTTCGTGCGACCGACAACACATAACCAATACGTATTTCTTCGCACTTCGTACAACCGACAACACATAACTCCTCGCACTTCGTACGATCAACAACATATAACTCCTCGCACTTCGTGCGATCAATAATACGTATATCATTGCACTTCGTGCAACCAACATCAAATATTCGTTGCACTTCGTACGACCAATATTCCATAACTCGTTGTACTTCGTGCAACCAACGTTCTCCGATGGCACCCGAAGATAGTGTTATAGTCACAACATACTTGTGGCAGACGTACGCACTTAATATAGACTTATTGTATGGAACATCCAATGTAGCATCGAGCAGATCCATGAGCCATGCGGTTGGGGAAACAACTTAGAGTCAACTGAATTCGATAGCGAAGCAACTGAGGGTCAAAGAGACTCGTTCACGGTCCAGAGGATGGAACCGCTCTGATACCAACTTGTCACGCCCCGATCCGGGAAATCGCTCGTCCTCGCTAGATTTTACCCGAATCATCGTCCTCGCTGGGGCGTGATGCCGCACGAGCCTGAAGTTGTGCTCGTGCAAGGCAAGATATCGGTTCACATAGTGATTATCTCAAATTTGTAATATAAGCAGCGGAAGGAAACAAAGAATACAACAAGAATCTCTTTTATTCATAATGAACTGAAGGTTACAAAGGCTCTGAATAGCCCAACATATATACCAATTGGCTACAACGCTCATGATCTCTCTAGCTCACAAAGGATTACATTGCTCCATACATCATGCCTCTTTATAGCCACCGAGTAGTCTTCGGCCGAACATCTCCATGTCGTAAGTCCGAACGCCTATGCGGTAGCTCCTCTTGAACGCCAAGGGCTCCATGCCTCGGCACGTCCAAGCCAAGCCCCGCCCCGAGCCAATCATAACCCGAACATGCACATAAACTAGTGGGGGATTAGTGCTTTCGTCCTCGCTTCGCACTGATCAAGACCCGCTCGCACCCAAACCAAACACTTAATCATTTTAGTGAAACATGTATTAGGATCAGTTTCATGGCAATGTTTATGCATAACAACTTTATCATAACGTGTCCACTATCGTGTTCCTGCAGCAGATACAGTTAGACATAATATGAACGTGTTCGTGCTCATCTCCGTCCTATTTTCCTTAGTCTGCACTGGTTAGAACTTACGTAAGAAACCATATATTTCACGCAACATTCCAATCATAAACTTAGACAATGCATAAGGGTCGCAGGCCCTGCGCCTGTACCCAACTCTCAACTCAGCCTACCGGACCTATCTATATGAAGGTCACGGTGTTTCGCATCGTAATGGAATTGGCATCTCATATGTGTAAGCCTACAATCACTTCGATACGGGTTGCTAGCCAAGTATCCGAAGGATCCCAAACTTACGGATATTATAGCTTATCACAGTACAGGACGGTCGCAATCCGTCCGAATGTTGTGCACCATAAATACCACACATAATTCCCTCATAGGCCGAACGGTCCCGGTGCCCCGGTCGTAACCGTCTGAGGGAAGCCGCACCCATGCACGGGCCATCCGAGTCCATTGACCATACAATATGCGCCATAGCAAACACACATAACATTCCAACCGAATCCTCTGTTGCATAAACATAGTCTCGTTCCATAAACGGTTTCCCGTGCCATAAACATATTCACGTCTCATAAACATAATCTACCATCCATATGGGGAGCTCCGTCGGCGTTATGTCCCAACACATCCATATTGATGCACGACGCCCAACGGCGTAGACATCTCATACTTGTATTCAACGCGTACCATTCGTAAGTTATTCTTATAGCATAATTTCGTAGTTACTTAGTCTTTTCGTAGCATAAGTGCCCGAGGGCACGCTCAGCGCCGTAATTAATGTTCTACACCTAGTGTTCAATGTTCTCGAAGGCGTGCACGTGATGCACATCTCGATATTGTCTTTCAATATTCTACCATCACCGCCCTACCGCGACTCGTACACTTGATGCACGTCGCTTCAATTGTTCAATGTTCAATGTTCTATATTAATGTTCAATATATACTTAGACCTTTCATTGCTGAGCCACGCTCGCTAACTCGATAACATATTACGCATACAATGATATCTCTTATTAGACGTGAAGGAATAGGGAGAGAGAGTCAAGAACCCGCCCACCTTAAGTCGATACGCCTTGCCGTTTCGTCGAGTTGAAGCGGCTCGCTTCCATAACTTGGTCGCATAACTAACTCTCGCACTTAGCCATTCCTTTGAACTACTCGGTTGATTTGGCCTATCGCGCCCATACCACGATCCGTAATCCAGCATAAAGGCATAGCCTGCACACCAGATCAACTAACATCAGCACTTGTTCAAACGGACTCATCCTTTGCATCGATTCAATTCATAGATTCCAATCGACTCAAATCTTACCTTTGGCCAACGTAACTCTTCGAGTCAACGACTCATCGTAATGTACCGTGCGGAGCGGGACATTACAGATGCGATATGAAAATAAGGACAATTCTATCTATTCATTTCTTTTTAGCCCATAAGTTACCCTTTACACACTTAGCTACCTACCACAACCTCTACTAGTACTACCCCTTTACTGCCATTTACCTATTTCATGTACATGGGTTTATGATTTGGATATCTCCTTATTGATGTCATTACCCCTTTATACCTTAGGTTGAAGGTTCCTCTGTCAATTGTTTCCAATGTACCTCCTGTACCTAGATTGAACTCCCTTCACTCCGTCCTAACTTGCTCCCTTGATCATCAGTTATATAGGGTTTCAGGGTTAAGTTACCTACAACAAATGGAATTCGATTATAGGTATTGAGTTCCAACCAATTTTGGACTGAACTTAATAAGGGGAACCAATACTAAATGGTGTATTTGGGTGCTCTCAGGGACTGACCCCTGTCCAGTTGGACTGAAACCAGGTTTGGTGCTGTTGTTATGGGAATGAAAGGTTAAATTTTTCTAACAACCGATCCTTACCTTCATATTAACTGAATGAAATATTCAGTTCGAGGGTGGCTTAACTACATGCTGCCTAGAAGAAATACTGGGTAAAGAGGTCTGTTCTTAGAACTTAAGTCTGAACATATGCCCATAAGTGGAGATCCAAATAGTGTGGACAGGATCCAGGCTAAGGACTAAACAAAAGTTCGAAGTTGGACTAACCTAAGCACATACGGTTCACATATTCCTGGGCTGTTATCTGTAACATCCCAGTCCCAAAATACTTAGGACTAGGCATACGTAACATGCCAACTGCATGCATACGAAGAATACTCCAATATGTGGAATCCTCGTACGCATACATCAGCTGTAAATCACAGGCCAATCACAAATAACTATATCTCATCCACAAAATCACAACAGAAAATGATAGTCCAGATAGTATCAAATAAAAGAGTTAAAAGATAGATAGCCGGGTGGAAACAAATCCACTACCAAACAGCTATGAATATAATCTAAGATACTGTAGTCCAACTTCTAAAAATTAAATGAAAGATACAAGTAAGAAAAGAATCAGGCATCGTCAGAGGGTAAGATATCCTCGGTAGGAAACGAAGGAGCTAAACCGAGTCCGTACTCCTGGGAAAATCCTGACCATCTACACCTGGAGAGGTCCCCAGGTCCTCAGCGGGACATAATAAGATACAAAAAGAACATGCCATGTAAACTGAATATAAACTGCTCACAATAATCTGAATCATAACATGGTTCAGTACTTTATCATCGAAGCAGTGAACTACACCTACAACCAAACAAGGACAAGGTGTGGCACACTAGTTCGTGACAAAATACTGTTCCAAGCCATGAACGGTATAGTACACAACCATATAGAAAGTACATACACCTACGGATAAAGGTTGCCTAACCATTCTAAGTAGAATACATTTTAAGAATAGTTCATGGTCGCATGACTACTGGGTCAAGTCAGGAAAATACTAATGCAATACAGTACCTCAGTAGCGAGTCACAACACCATATACTATTTCTCAGTATCGAGCGAGTCTATAGCATATAGTCTACCTATCGTTCCTCAGTAGCGAGCGAGTCTACGATAGATAGGGTGGTAGTCAACTTCCAATCATGTTCTCCCCGTCCAATGCCAACTCATAACTGCTAAGTTTTCTAGCATGCAACTCTATTAGTAGTTATTTTCTAACGTACGTCCTCACGTATCGATGGCCAACCAACTACACAAGTCCGAGACCTATATGAGACTCGTGTCTCATGTAGCACATGTGTCAAGGCCACTGAATGCATCACAACATAGGGTAGTCTTCTTAACTTTAAGTCGGTGCATAATAATGAAGTAATAGGAATAAAACTAAGCAGTTAATTGCATAAAATATATCAAGACATAAAATAACAATAAGTAAGAAAATAAAACTAAATCAGCATGCTAAATGACAGTAAATAAGCAGAGTATAATGGCAAGGTATCTTACCTGAGGGTGGTGCGAGATGTAGCAAAATCCAACCGTCAGAATCGTCAACATGAAAGTCAAAATTCACAAGGAGCTCCGGATGCTGAAACAAACCTCACGAACGAGTTTGGTATAAAAGATATGCCTAGGAAACGCCTGTCCAAAAGTCCAATTCTGGAACAGGGACAAAATCGTAATTTCGAGTCAAAACGATGTCCGCCGTTAGACCCGTTTTGCACCGAAATAGTGCCAGTATCTACGGTCTCTAAAGTTGTCAAACTACATATTTACGGGTCCGATTTGAGGAGACGAACTCAACGGTATGTCCAGTTTTGGATTCCGATGAGCCGTTGTAACACCCATATCTCAAAACACGTATTTTGGTTAAGCCTGCATGTATCTTGGACCTGTATTTTATTTTCTCAGATTCTGGCCTGTAATTGTATTTTGGCTCGACTTGCAGATTTTTGGTTTTCTCGTAAAATGGGTTTTGACTTGGCTTGATTTTATTTTGTGGAGTAGGATTGGATTGGTTTGGTTTGGTTTAGCATGCATTGGACCACCTTAGCCTATGCTTCACCCTCAACACACCACAACCACCCTCATTAAAACCACACCTAACTTTTCTCTCTCCTCTTTATTTCCATTAATTTCTCCATCTTCTTCTTCCTCCTTCCTCCACCAACACCATAGGCAAGTGCACCTTGCCACTACATGAGAACCCTATTTTATTTGTCCATTAGCTAAATTAGGCCATGGTGAACAACATTAGAACTTGGCATTTGGTGATTTGGAGCTTCCATTTTTCTAGATCTAGGTTTTAACCATTTTCGGAAATTCTTGATTTTGATCTATTAAACTTTGATTTTTGCTTGTTTTGATGCTTCCATGTGGAAGAGAATTCAATTTTACACAAGTTAGAACTTTGAAAATCCAGATTTCGTTTTGATTTGGCCAAGGTATGAAGATTTAAAGTTTTGGGTGTTCTTGAGAGTTCATCTCAGCCTTGGAGAAGAAGACCCCCTCGGCCTGCGCTCTTTAGCACAGGGCTGACTTGCGCACAGCCCTCTGGGATGAACTGCGCATCCTTCCATCGGTCATACGCCATTGGCCCATGCGCCATCGGCTCATGCGCACTTGGCCCCCTGCGCGCTTGCCCCTGCGCACTTGGCCCTATATGTTAGCCCAATGATTGTATCATGTTTTTGAATATGGTTAATATGTTAAGTTTAGCATTTCATTATCACTAATCTTCATACTATCGCTATAGCATTTCTACTTATACTTATATCTTTGGTGATATGTGCCTATTGGTTTACATATTAGTGATATGAGCTTATCTATCTTAAATTTAATCGGGTTGCCAAAATCAGAACTATGTTTTGATTATGGTTATTCAATTAAGTTTAACATTATGTTATCACTAATAGTTATGCTATCACTATAGCATTGATACTTAAACTTCGCATAGTCCTAATGTGCTTTTATCTTATCATTCTTGCTACATGTATATTGCTTTGTTCGTCTAACATGTATTTGCAGAAAAGCAATTAGCAAGATCAATATGGACATATGCAATGCAATGAAGAAATCATGGTGGGCCAAAGACGATAGATCCCACAAGATTTTTCTGAACCATCCGACGACATCTCTGGAGCCACGCACCTATCAAAGGAAGAAGCCAAGCCGTGCCATCAAAGGAAGAAGCCTGCACCTATCAAAGGAAGAAGCCAAGCCGTGCCATCATCATTTCAAGACTCTGAAGAAGCCTGCACCTGCCTAAGTATATCTGGAGTCTGTAATGAGTCTTAGGAATAATTATAAACACAAGAAATGGATGGCAAAATCGAAAGCTAGGGTAGAAATAAGCCTAGGATCGTTTTCTGCTGAAAAACGGCATACCGACGGTATACCGGTGTATACCGACGGTATACCAATTTTTGTTCACAGAAAGTTTCTGTCTACAAAACCGGCATACCGACGGCATACCGGTCCATACCGACGGTATACCGATTCAGTAATGTTTAAATTCCAACGGTCGAATTCTGAGCAATAAATGATCCCAACGGCTATATTTCTAGCCGTTGCATTCCAGACCGGTATACCGCCGGTATGCCGGATCATACCGGCGGTATGCCGGTTCGTGACTGAAAAGTTGCCTTTGGCTTCTTTTCAAGCTTTGGTTATAAATAGCCTTGAACCCCTTCATTCAAGGTTGATGCTTTGAGCCTAAAAATTTCCAAACCACCAAAGCTTATCCACATAAAACTCTACAAAGCCTTCATTTGCCATTCACAAATTGTGTTAGAGTTATTGAGTTGAAAAGTGAGATCTTCATCCTATTGTATAAGGAGATCAAAACCTATTGTGAAAGGTTGAAGTTGGAGAGTCTTCGTATCCAAACTCTCGGTTGAAGTTGGGGAGTCTTCGTATCCAAACTCTCGGTTGAAGTCGGAGAGCCCTTCGGATTAAAGCTCTTGTGTAAGAAGTTGGCGAGTTCTTCGGATCCAAACTCGTGTGTAACTATTTGCTCAAATAGTGGATTAAAGCCGGAGAGAGTTCCGGGACTGGACTGCCTCTTAGGAGGATACCAGGATATATCGGGTGTCGGTTTTGTGTTTGCTTCTTCTCTTGCACTTATATTTTTAAATTGCCAATTAGCTTGTGCTAAGTGCTTGAGTAGTTAGCTTGACCCTATTCACCCCCCTCTAGGGTTCCTTCACTATGCGCCACCCAACCCTGCGCCCTGTGCCCCTGCGCACTTGGCACCCTGCGCAGCTGACATCCTGCGCAATCCAACCCCCTGACCCCATGCGCAACCCATTGGCTCTTGGAGTTTTGGTTTTATTTCTTTAAGCTTGGCTTCTCTTTTGTGGATTGGATTTTGAGATCTTGTTCCACACAGCACGACTATCTTGACCCAACACGACCTGACACGATTTTCAGTAATTGCTACGACTAGTACGGTCTTCATGATTTCTGTGATTTATGATCCTAGTACTCTCTGATCTTCATGATAGTGACCCGATGGGGTGCATTTTTGACTTGTAACCTGATAACTTGATAGTGGCCCGTGGCGGCGCACTCTTGACTTGTAACTTGTAACTTGTAACTTGTAACTTGACTTGATGCTGTTGCGACGGCTAACTTGACTTGTATAACCAACTCTGACACCGTGGGTGTTTCTGCTTGCTTGCTTGTGAAATCCACTTGTCTTGTCTTGCATCATGTCTAGGACGTGACTCCCTGGTTTTCCACGGTCAGGGATTCGCACTGAATATAGATTAGGCTAATGACTAGTTCAAACTATAGTTCATGGAGAATTTTCAGTCACAGGCAGTCTCGTTATCTGGGCGCTTTAATTGGACTTGTAGCTTGCCGACGAGTAGAGCACATTTCCAGCACACTGTCATGTCTTGCACCCTCTAAGTCACCTAAGGGTATATAGTCTCCGGGGCGATGTACCCAACCATACTCTCAACCCGCGGAAGGATAACTGGATGGTCTGCAGGGCTTGGGACTGAAAAATTCTCATTTCATCTTGTTAGTAATTAGGCTTGTGATAACCCTAGTTAGTTAAAGTAGTAAGCCGTAGAAATTTGTCACGACCCGCACCCACTGTTAGGGTACGAGAACGTAACAACGCCCAGCCTACGCCGCAGTGTCGGCGGTAGAACGCTGTCCTAGGTCAATCATCTATCAATACCAAAGTACCTGTACAGTTTATACTCTCCGAATGGAGGTGACATAACAATATACATCTCAATCACATCTAGGGTAGAAGAACGAGAGACAGATAGATAGATAGTAACTCAAGAGAACAGTATCATAGATGAATAAGTCTAAGTGTCTAGTACAACATAATATCCAGAACTGTCAACTCATAATACAAAAGTCTAAGAGTCTATACATCTCCACATCTCAAAATACAACACAGAATGTGAGACAAAAAGTAAATATAGAAAGACTGCCTAGTCTAAACTGGTCTAGACTACTGGAACAACATCCTCAGCTGCAGGTGGATCCTGCTGAGGGTCCACAGCATAAGTAACATCTAGTCCTTCTCCATAATAGGTAGACACCAGGGCCTCATCCTCATCCTCTGTAATATTTTCAACAGGTCCAATCAGGACAGGAACGAGCACAATACATCTCACGCAGTGCATAGTATGATAGGAGATATAAAACATGCAATAGAGTAAAATACAGGAACTGCTGAAAGAAGATACATGTAGCAAAAGAGATAACTGTAATGAAATATCTACTGTATATAGAGAACTAGCAGTGTCTAGTGAGTCAGAGTAAAATATAGACATGTGAAATGGCATAGGAGATTCATGGCTACAGCTAAGAGTGATTCATGACTACACTACTTTGGATATTATTCACATGACTATTTCCACTCCTCCATCCCCAATCAATACACAAGGATCCATTCAAGTTATGTTAAGATTCGTGATAAGCCCATAAATGGGATATTCATGAGAGGCTCTGTGAGCATGAGAGTACATGAGTCACAAGCGATTCGTGAATCTATGAAAGCATAGAGATACATGATGATTCGTGAAAAGCACAAACATGCCGTATCTGATGCTCCCGAGGGGGATAACATCTCATGAAAAGATCCATATAGTACCAATCCGTGATAACAATCGTGTCAGCATCAAGTAAAGTAATCTAGAGCAAGAATATAAATCCTGGCAAATATGAAACGGTCAGAGAATGTACTCGCCTGATAACTGAATGTCTGAAGAAGATATACTGTCTGAGGAGAGGTGTGTGGCTCCTAGTCAGAGCAATACAAGTCACAATGTATCCACAATGATAAAAATAAAGTATACAATGCATACTACATGATTCTAGGTCAAACTGGTCAAAAGTCAACTCTGGGTCAACTCTAATAGTCAAACTAAGTCACAGGAAGTCATACTAAGTCAAATAAGGTCAAACAAGATCAAACAAGGTCAAACAAGTTTAATCTAGGTTAAAGTCAACTCCTGGTCAACACTCTAATCAAACTAGTCAATACTAGTCAACATGATCAATCTGGATCAAGTCTAGATCAAACTAAGGTATTGGTCAAACAAGACTAGTCAGTTAGGGTAATTAGGTCAAACATGATCTGACTAGTTGAACTAGTCATTTATTAGGTCAATTAAGTCATGGTTTGACCAATAGTGGACTTTAGTCAACCATGGTCAACAATGGTCAACTCTAAGAGTCAAACTGGTCAAACTAGTCCAAGTTAGGTCAAACAATGTTAAACTAGTTACCTTAGGTCATTCCTAGTTAAATCTAGGTTAACTAGGTCAACTTGACCTAAGGTTGACTTTGGTCAACCTTTAGTCAACAAGGGTTACTAGTAGGGTTTTGGGTCATTAGGGCTAGCCCCAAACCATAGGCTAGTGATCCTGGCCATAGGCCATAGTCTAGGTTTTAATATAAACCTATAACTAAAGGTTATACATATATATATATATATATATATATATATATATATATATATATATATATATATATATATATATATATATATCTATACATATAGATATACACTATCTAACCTACTACCCACATACCCAAAGTATAAATAACATATATAAATACAACCACATACTTATATACACTGTTTTTGACCTAAGGAGACCTAAAAATAAATATACATATATATCATGTATATATATATATATATATATATATATACAACACATATATATATAGAACTATATATATTACACATATATATATAGAAAGACAAAGGGAAAGAGAGAGAGTGAGACAGTGAGGGAGAGAGAGAGACTGTGAACAGTCAGGACAGGGGGGGGGGATTGTTCCCAGGTTCTGGAACAATTCCAGAACCACACACACACACACACATATACATACATATGTACATAACTACATAACTTCACATACACACAACCAAATCTCCCCAAATTCGACCTACCCTCACAAATACCTATGCACTTCACATCTACACACTAAAATACACTAGTCTAATGCATAAATCATTAATAAAATCGAATCAAAATTCGATTTTCAAAAACCTGGAAATAATCTCAAAACTGTGACAGTGCACAGTTGCACTCGAGAGGGGTAATTCGAATAACACAACCTAATCGAGCTAAGACTCGATACTAACGGTTGGTAACTAACCCCCCATAAATACTCTAGTGTCCTACATACCTGACACGACACCCCGATACGGATTTATGTGTCCAAACACTCAAAAACATGGCTCGGGTAAATTCCTGATACACCCACGCGTGCACAGCGTCGTGCACGCGTGCAGTTCACTCTAGGACACGACACACGTGTCTAGAAGTCTCGTGCACGTGTGGGTAGGTTCGCCTAGGGTTGGTCTAGGGTTTAGGTAGCCTGTCTCGTGTCCACGTGTCCTCAGGACACGGCACAAACTCTGTATCAGTCGAAGAAAATTGACTGATACTCAGTGTTCTGCACCGCGTCGTGCATGGGTTCTCGTGTCTCGTGGACACGACACAAGCCACATGGGGCCTCGTGCTCATGTCCACGTGTAGCGCACGTGTTGGGCTACACAATCGTGTCACCACGAGGTGTCATTGTGTCGTGTCCGTGCGACACGAGACACTCGAAGTTGGTGTCTGTGCGTGTGTGCGCTGACAGCCCGTGTCCAGTGCGAGTGAGATTTCTCACTCGACACGACACGAGGCGACACCAAATTTTGGGGGCATGTGCGCAGACAATGCCCCCTCGTGTCCACCAATTTTCCCGTGTCCTAGTGTCGTGTGTAGGGAGAACCAAGGGGGTGGTAGCAGGGGATTTCAGTGCACTGTGCAGTGTGTCCAGTGTGAGTGAAACTGAGAGCTTCGTGTCCAGATTTTGGACACGACACAACCCAACTTGTGCTCAGTGTTTTAGGGTTAGGTTTAGGGTTAGCTAGGCTAGGTTTTGGTTCAAAAAGTTTTGGAAACAGTGTGTATATATCAATGTGACAGTGAGCTAAAAAAAACAGTAAAATACAATGAAATAAATTAGGATACGTGTCCGATACGACACCAAACAATTCCTAGATTTTACCAAACTTTACCCACAGCTAGGTTATAACTATATGCATGCAATAATGAAGAAAAAAGAAGTATATTAGCTAGGTTTAGATATATTTACCTCTTGATGTGGTTTTCTTGAAAAAACACCCAAATGAGGAGTGTGTGTCCCCTAGCTTGATGAGTCCTTGCTTGATGAAACTTGGATAACTATTCTCCCTAGGCTTCCTCAGAATACTAGTGTCCTAATGCAAGAAACTAGAGGTCCAAAGCTTGAGAAATGACAAGGTTATGGCTATGTGAAGTGGAAGGGTTTTTCTTGGTTTTTCAAGAGTTCTTTTCTCATGAAACTTGAACTCTTGAACTAAGTGTTTAACTATATAGGAGAGAGGGGGGCAAGGGCTGTCATGGGGTGTCCTTGGGGTGTCCTTGGCCGGCCACACCATGGCAAGGTGGTGGGTTCAAGACTTCTAGGCTAAGGCATAGACTTTGTTGCCAAAGTCTTGATATTTTGCACAATTCAAGCAAAATATCATTAAAGGTAAAATTAGATATTTTCCATTTCTTTGACCAATGAAAAATATCACTCTTAGCCATTCTAGGTTAGTAGCTAACCTATGGATTAGGGTAATTAGGTTAGTGACTAATCATGAGACCTACCAAGGATTAAATAATATTAAAAATCACATAATCACAAATTAAGTCTAGAAAATTACCAAAATACCCTTTTGGTCAAAAACCCATAATTTGGTGTTCTAAGCCTATGGCTAAGCTCTCATGGTCATGGCAACTTCTAGGTTAGAGAAAACTAGGGTTTGCACTAAGTTATACTAACCAAAATCACGAAGTCATAAGTCATGACTTAGCATGACTTTAGAAATGGTTTAACTTAACTAAATTCACCAGAAAATCACACCATGACTAAAATATCACTAATAAATAATAAAAATAATAAATTTTCAAAAATCCCCAATTTCAGAAAACAGGGTGTTACAAGTCTACCCACCTTAAAATAATTTCGTCCTCGAAATTTAGATGGTCGTACTCCTTCTAGGTCAACCTCCAATAATCAAGGACGAAGCCACTACCTAGGCAACATATAGGGTCATCAAGCAAAATATGGGTAGTAGACCTATACTGGGTCATGTCCAAAATTGGCTGGCAGTTTCAGGTCATAAGGTGTCCTGAATTCAAATTGAAGCCAAAAGTAACTCCATGGGGTAATTCAGGATGGAGTCTCGGGTCAGGAAATCGTACTAAGCAAACGAAGCACACAATGGTATGCCTGAGTGGGACACTAAGGTTATGGGTGTAGTATGTCATGTCTAGGTCATGTACGTGAAGTCAGTTTGGGAAAACAACTAGTCTTGTGTTCCAAATTTTAAAGTCACTGTAATGTGTCTACGGTGATCAAAATTTAGAGTGGGAAAGGTCTATAGCCTAAATTAAACCAAAATCATGATGAATAGTGGTACCAGGGGGACAGGTTAAATGGAACAGTCGGTGGTCTCATCTAGGTGCACTAGTCATTCTAGATCAATACTGTCCTATGGTATCAAAACGTTCAAGCAATCTAAGGTGTCCAAATTTGGGAAGGTAAGGAAACAACAATCATCAAGACTATAGGGTCGTCTACCCTCCTATAAAAATTTCGTTCTCGAAGTTAAGATGGTAGCAAGCCTTCTAGGTTAAAACCCCCAGCAATCATGGTCTCAGAATCTACCTTAATCATACAGTTGAAAAGTGTAACCTATGGGGTCATGGCATGCAATATCAGTCTGTGGTCTCTTCCAGTTGTACCAACCATGCTACAGTACTAGGCAATCACAAGGTATCAAAACATACAAGCAAGGGATGCATCAAAATTCTCAAAAAAAAAAAGAATACTAAGGTTTAGGTCAACTCACCTCCAGCTAGGTCTGAGAACCAGAACTCCCTCCTAGAAATAGGGCCCTGGTTGGGGCAGGCATAGCAGGGCAGTGCTGCATCCAGTGTGCAGCTGAACCACAGATTAGGCACAATCCTAGTCTCTTCCTACAGTTGTTCCACTTGTGTCCAGACTTCTTGCAGTAGGCACAGATAGGCTCCGGCTCAGCTGGCCTCTGCTGGACAGGAGACTGGGCTGGGTATGATGATATAGGCTGGATAAATGGGTACTCCTCAGACTCTGGGTAGGACTGGGTACTGCTCCTCGCCCTCTTGGAGCTAGGCTCTCCTCTTAGAAGCACAGAGTCCCGCAGACGTAGCAACCTCTGGATTTGCTCCCTCATGGCCTCCTCATGAACTCTCTGTGACTCCATCAACCTCTCTTGGAAAAATGCAAACACCTGGGCTGCATCAAGTAACAAACTCCCGGGTGGTACAGTATGGAGTGCAGAGGGTAGGGAAGGGCTCTCGGTCTCAGGCAAATTCGCAGCTCTCTCCTGAATGACAGGAGATGAAGGAAGACTCTCTGGTGAGGCTACCACCATCTCCTCAATGGCAGAAGGTGCCACCACCCCCTGATCAGATAGAGGGATAACTATCTCCTGAACAGTAGGAGGTTGAGGCACGCTCTCAGTAGCTGCAGCTGCTCTCAGGCGACGGGCTCGGGTCATGGGTGCCATACTGAAAGAAAGAGAAAGGAAATAAAATATAAATCAATCATCAAGGCTGAAAACTAGCAATTATCAACAAGGAGAACTAGCTACAAGGATTACTATTCAAAGCCAGGCTATACTATCATTCCTAAGACAAGGGCCTAATCACAAGGTATCAAATCATCACACTACGAAAGAACTACATATGCATAAGCTCTATAAAGCTAAGAAGATCTCTACTCCTAAATTATTTAATGATGGAAACAATTTATAATAACTGAAATGAAGATAGAGACGATATATTTAAGAACCTTTCTAAGATACAATCTGATAATCATATGCGTCTGTCCAAAAATTATGATACTCAGAGTCCTCGCCACGCTAGTAAGCAAGGCTGCGATAAACGGTAGAGTACATAACAGGGGCATGCACCTCTATAATAATGTCGTCTGGAATTCTCGCTATGCCGACTAGTATAGCTGCGAGGAATTCCAAATCTCATAACCAAGATACGTACATCCGAAGTCAGGTCTCTATGTTTCCGCCACGCCAGCTAATATAGCTGCGATAAACTCTAGGTTCCATAACCAAGTAGACGTTTTACCACCCCTGTATTCCCGTCGTCATATGTTATCAGAAAAATATCGTAACTCGGGCCATAAAAATTTTGTCTCGATAGAAAAATCAAATCAACAACGATCCAACAAAATCAAATTCGATAATCAAGGATTGAGAGCAACAAGCAAGGGAAATGATTCAAATTGAAGTTTAATAAGATTCTCAAGGGTCGTCCCAGGAATCTTTCAAGGAATCCTAACAGTGATTGAGTACCTTCAAAATATGTATCCTAATCCTACTGCAGGCTGTAGTGATACTCTAGTTCGAATACCACTACATAAACTCGACCTGCATGGGCCACCACTAAAAACGTGTCACGATCCGCACCCACTGTTAGGGTACGAGAACGTAACAACGCCCAGCCTACGCCGCAGTGTCGGCGGTAGAACGCTGTCCTAGGTCAATCATCTATCAATACCAAAGTACCTGTACAGTTTATACTCTCCGAATGGAGGTGACATAACAATATACATCTCAATCACATCTAGGGTAGAAGAACGAGAGACAGATAGATAGATAGTAACTCAAGAGAACAGTATCATAGATGAATAAGTCTAAGTGTCTAGTACAACATAATATCCAGAACTGTCAACTCATAATACAAAAGTCTAAGAGTCTATACATCTCCACATCTCAAAATACAACACAGAATGTGAGACAAAAAGTAAATATAGAAAGACTGCCTAGTCTAAACTGGTCTAGACTACTGGAACAACATCCTCAGCTGCAGGTGGATCCTGCTGAGGGTCCACAGCATAAGTAACATCTAGTCCTTCTCCATAATAGGTAGACACCAAGGCCTCATCCTCATCCTCTGTAATATTTTCAACAGGTCC
Organism: Iris pallida; assembly: GCA_029216955.1. NCBI lineage: Eukaryota > Viridiplantae > Streptophyta > Magnoliopsida > Asparagales > Iridaceae > Iris > Iris pallida. The sequence continues at coordinate 1,120,470 of JANAVB010010997.1, forward strand.
AATCAGGACAGGAACGAGCACAATACATCTCACGCAGTGCATAGTATGATAGGAGATATAAAACATGCAATAGAGTAAAATACAGGAACTGCTGAAAGAAGATACATGTAGCAAAAGAGATAACTGTAATGAAATATCTACTGTATATAGAGAACTAGCAGTGTCTAGTGAGTCAGAGTAAAATATAGACATGTGAAATGGCATAGGAGATTCATGGCTACAGCTAAGAGTGATTCATGACTACACTACTTTGGATATTATTCACATGACTATTTCCACTCCCCCATCCCCAATCAATACACAAGGATCCATTCAAGTTATGTTAAGATTCGTGATAAGCCCATAAATGGGAGAGTCATGAGAGGCTCTGTGAGCATGAGAGTACATGAGTCACAAGCGATTCGTGAATCTATGAAAGCATAGAGATACATGATGATTCGTGAAAAGCACAAACATGCCGTATCTGATGCTCCCGAGGGGGATAACATCTCATGAAAAGATCCATATAGTACCAATCCGTGATAACAATCGTGTCAGCATCAAGTAAAGTAATCTAGAGCAAGAATATAAATCCTGGCAAATATAAAACGGTCAGAGAATGTACTCGCCTGATAACTGAATGTCTGAAGAAGATATACTGCCTGAGGAGAGGTGTGTGGCTCCTAGTCAGAGCAATACAAGTCACAATGTATCCACAATGATAAAAATAAAGTATACAATGCATACTACATGATTCTAGGTCAAACTGGTCAAAAGTCAACTCTGGGTCAACTCTAATAGTCAAACTAAGTCACAGGAAGTCATACTAAGTCAAATAAGGTCAAACAAGATCAAACAAGGTCAAACAAGTTTAATCTAGGTTAAAGTCAACTCCTGGTCAACACTCTAATCAAACTAGTCAATACTAGTCAACATGATCAATCTGGATCAAGTCTAGATCAAACTAAGGTATTGGTCAAACAAGACTAGTCAGTTAGGGTAATTAGGTCAAACATGATCTGACTAGTTGAACTAGTCATTTATTAGGTCAATTAAGTCATGGTTTGACCAATAGTGGACTTTAGTCAACCATGGTCAACAATGGTCAACTCTAAGAGTCAAACTGGTCAAACTAGTCCAAGTTAGGTCAAACAATGTTAAACTAGTTACCTTAGGTCATTCCTAGTTAAATCTAGGTTAACTAGGTCAACTTGACCTAAGGTTGACTTTGGTCAACCTTTAGTCAACAAGGGTTACTAGTAGGGTTTTGGGTCATTAGGGCTAGCCCCAAACCATAGGCTAGTGATCCTGGCCATAGGCCATAGTCTAGGTTTTAATATAAACCTATAACTAAAGGTTATACATATATATATATATATATATATATATATATATATATATATATATATATATATATATATATATATATATATATCTATACATATATATACACTATCTAACCTACTACCCACATACCCAAAGTATAAATAACATATATAAATACAACCACATACTTATATACACTGTTTTTGACCTAAGGAGACCTAAAAATAAATATACATATATATCATGTATATATATATATATATATATACAACACATATATATATAGAACTATATATATTACACATATATATATAGAAAGACAAAGGGAAAGAGAGAGAGTGAGACAGTGAGGGAGAGAGAGAGACTGTGAACAGTCAGGACAGGGGGGGGGGATTGTTCCCAGGTTCTGGAACAATTCCAGAACCACACACACACACACACATATACATACATATGTACATAACTACATAACTTCACATACACACAACCAAATCTCCCCAAATTCGACCTACCCTCACAAATACCTATGCACTTCACATCTACACACTAAAATACACTAGTCTAATGCATAAATCATTAATAAAATCGAATCAAAATTCGATTTTCAAAAACCTGGAAATAATCTCAAAACTGTGACAGTGCACAGTTGCACTCGAGAGGGGTAATTCGAATAACACAACCTAATCGAGCTAAGACTCGATACTAACGGTTGGTAACTAACCCCCCATAAATACTCTAGTGTCCTACATACCTGACACGACACCCCGACACGGATTTATGTGTCCAAACACTCAAAAACATGGCTCGGGTAAATTCCTGATACACCCACGCGTGCACAGCGTCGTGCACGCGTGCAGTTCACTCTAGGACACGACACACGTGTCTAGAAGTCTCGTGCACGTGTGGGTAGGTTCGCCTAGGGTTGGTCTAGGGTTTAGGTAGCCTGTCTCGTGTCCACGTGTCCTCAGGACACGGCACAAACTCTGTATCAGTCGAAGAAAATTGACTGATACTCAGTGTTCTGCACCGCGTCGTGCATGGGTTCTCGTGTCTCGTGGACACGACACAAGCCACGTGGGGCCTCGTGCTCATGTCCACGTGTAGCGCACGTGTTGGGCTACACAATCGTGTCACCACGAGGTATCATTGTGTCGTGTCCGTGCGACACGAGACACTCGAAGTTGGTGTCTGTGCGTGTGTGCGCTGACAGCCCGTGTCCAGTGCGAGTGAGATTTCTCACTCGACACGACACGAGGCGACACCAAATTTTGGGGGCATGTGCGCAGACAATGCCCCCTCGTGTCCACCAATTTTCCCGTGTCCTAGTGTCGTGTGTAGGGAGAACCAAGGGGGTGGTAGCAGGGGATTTCAGTGCACTGTGCAGTGTGTCCAGTGTGAGTGAAACTGAGAGCTTCGTGTCCAGATTTTGGACACGACACAACCCAACTTGTGCTCAGTGTTTTAGGGTTAGGTTTAGGGTTAGCTAGGCTAGGTTTTGGTTCAAAAAGTTTTGGAAACAGTGTGTATATATCAATGTGACAGTGAGCTAAAAAAAACAGTAAAATACAATGAAATAAATTAGGATACGTGTCCGATACGACACCAAACAATTCCTAGATTTCACCAAACTTTACCCACAGCTAGGTTATAACTATATGCATGCAATAATGAAGAAAAAAGAAGTATATTAGCTAGGTTTAGATATATTTACCTCTTGATGTGGTTTTCTTGAAAAAACACCCAAATGAGGAGTGTGTGTCCCCTAGCTTGATGAGTCCTTGCTTGATGAAACTTGGATAACTATTCTTCCTAGGCTTCCTCAGAATACTAGTGTCCTAATGCAAGAAACTAGAGGTCCAAAGCTTGAGAAATGACAAGGTTATGGCTATGTGAAGTGGAAGGGTTTTTCTTGGTTTTTCAAGAGTTCTTTTCTCATGAAACTTGAACTCTTGAACTAAGTGTTTAACTATATAGGAGAGAGGGGGGCAAGGGCTGACATGGGGTGTCCTTGGGGTGTCCTTGGCCGGCCACACCATGGCAAGGTGGTGGGTTCAAGACTTCTAGGCTAAGGCATAGACTTTGTTGCCAAAGTCTTGATATTTTGCACAATTCAAGCAAAATATCATTAAAGGTAAAATTAGATATTTTCCATTTCTTTGACCAATGAAAAATATCACTCTTAGCCATTCTAGGTTAGTAGCTAACCTATGGATTAGGGTAATTAGGTTAGTGACTAATCATGAGACCTACCAAGGATTAAATAATATTAAAAATCACATAATCACAAATTAAGTCTAGAAAATTACCAAAATACCCTTTTGGTCAAAAACCCATAATTTGGTGTTCTAAGCCTATGGCTAAGCTCTCATGGTCATGGCAACTTCTAGGTTAGAGAAAACTAGGGTTTGCACTAAGTTATACTAACCAAAATCACGAAGTCATAAGTCATGACTTAGCATGACTTTAGAAATGGTTTAACTTAACTAAATTCACCAGAAAATCACACCATGACTAAAATATCACTAATAAATAATAAAAATAATAAATTTTCAAAAATCCCCAATTTCAGAAAACAGGGTGTTACAAAATTGCTTGGCCGCTTGTGTATAGATGGTGTCTAGCTCTGTCTAAGTCTTGTCTAGCCCTGTACCCTGGTACTCCTGAACCTGATTGTTCCACTTGCTTTAACAATAATTGGGTAGAGGCAAGGTGCTATTCAGGCGAAGGGTTACAACCCCTGTCCTTGTTTGGTTTACGGGTTGTAACTTGGCTCCCAGAATGGTTCCACGTCCCTAGTCGTTTATTGTCCTGACGTGCTCTTTGTTGCTTGTACTTTTCTTCTATTTTTCTTATGTTCTGATATGCTGGCTTTTGTTCGTATTTCGTGGCCTCCTTTGTGGCACTTGCTCTTTCTGGGGTTTGACCCAGCTGGTTTTGTGTGGCCAGATTTCGGAGCAGCTCCCGAGGATCTACCGAACCTCCAGCCCGATGGTGGCGACTAGAAGGAACCCGGGCTACGAGTGGATTTTCTATTTTGTTTCGCTCACTTTATTGTAAAATTATTCTTTTGAGGCGTTTAGCCGACGAGCACCTGTTAGCTCGATGCATTTACTTACTGTCTGCCTACGGGCTGTAAACATGATTAACAAATCCTAGGGTTGATCATGTATGACTTAACTCTTGCTAGTCCTAGCATTTTGTACGACTAGCTTCATGATCAGCTGATATGTAATATTTGGGACGCCTTTTATTGTATATTTGGTGGTCAAACATCTTGTAATTATATTACTTGCTTGAGATTGAGACAATAGGCTTGACCTTAAGAGACCGTTGGTTTGTAGTAAACCCTCATATCTAGACAGCCGTGACCGTATAGCGAGATGGACTTCATTTCAATATACGTAGCTGGCTATGTTCGCCCCCGCTCTCCAGTATTCTGGTTCTGGGGCGTGACAGCCGTGCACAAATTCGCCCGTTGGAGCGGGTCGCGGGCCCGCCAAATAGGTATTCCGATCGACCTTCTCAGAATTTGACCAAACTTGGCATACAGAACCAGAAAAATAATACGGTCCTGTTGGCGTAAGTTTCGTCTCGATACGACGAACGTACACGAAGTTATGGCCAAGTTTAAAAAAGGTCGATACGGGGGTATCTCGACGGATACGTACTGATTTCGTCGTGCACACGCAACGAAATTGAGTTTCGTTAGTTTCTACATGTCGACAACATCCATACGCACCTTTCGATGTGTATAGTGCGCGACCACGTCGCCTGGTTTGTCGGGGCGCACGGCGTATCGGAGAGTTTTTATGAAATTCATTATTTTAAAATCATTTTTTTTCTAAACTTTGAGGCTGTTTTAACAACAACATAATCAATGAAAAACAAAACTAAAAGATGGGTTTCTATCTTGTATAGGTTGTCCATACATCCTTTTCAATAGAAATTCTAAACTGTTAACAGTTTTGGCAAAAACTGCCTTCCAAGTTCGGTGTCGGGCTCGGGTTTTCTGTTCACGTTTGAACAGATTTTTTGTGATTTTTGGTTTGATTTTTACAACAATTTAATGCACTAGTAATTAATCTAGTTGAAGGGGATGGAGGAGGTATAGGTCGTTAGCGTACCCGTGAAATTTGTTCTAAAAATCGTCGAGAGAGGTGGACAGAATTGTACGACGAACAGGGCTTGGGCCTGGGCCACCGCTGCTGCTACCTCTGATGCGCTGTGCGCGCCTGGCGTCCATCCTCCGCCGTCGCGCAGGCGGTGCAGCTGGTCGAGGACAGGTCGTACAGGGGCGTCGGTCGTTTGGTGACGGGGCTGTGATCGCGGGATGGGGGCGGTGTCGAGTTTTGAAGGATTCAGAAATTTCCTTCGGAGAACCGGGTCGCAAGCCTAGTTAAGGTGGTTTTAAATCCACACCTCCATCAATTTAGATTTGATTTAATCTAATCTTCATGGGATTGGATTTGAAACTGATTTTGAAAGATTTAGTGAAGATTTCAATTCAATCAAAATCTTTCTGGGTGTTTGTGGTTCGCGGAAAGGAAGAAATGGGGTGTCGGGTTTTTAATAGTACTGTTCCTTTAAAGGAACAATACAGCGTGTCCATTTTTGAGTTACAGAGGGGTCGGGTTCTAGTCTATGGGAGGGGTGAAGGCTGTTCCAAGTTTCTTTTTTTTTTTTTCTTTTTTTTCTTTTTTTTTTGTTTTATTCTATATATATATATATATATATATATATATATATATATATATATATATATATATATATATATATACTTAACACTTAACACATCAAAAATTACTATGAAATTTTTTCATAATAAATTAAATAATTACCAAAATATAAAAATTGTTTTTCTAAATATTTAACAAGATATATTTGCACTTATTACATATATATGTGCGAATGAATCTAAAATCTACGAAAATATAGAGTAACTAAAATTTGCGACTAGGTATATATTTTGGAAAGGAATCGTATCTGACTCATATAACCTAATTACAAAAAAAAATATTTATTTTAACTATACATGTTTATACTTTTAAAATACATTTATATAATTCATATATATATATATGAAGTAAAATCCCAAGGATAATATTTATGTGTATATAAATACAAGGATATTACAAAGAAGGAATAAAAATAAATAAAAAAAATATGTAGCAAAATTAGGGGGTTTACATTATCAAAGCTCTAATCCTTGAAACATATGTCTAGACTCAAGAGCCTACTGTACAGTCACCTGAATTCCTTGTCCCAGGTTGTACCAGTACAGGGTACTCTTATCCCAGTTTGAAATAGTAGCTGATACTCCAATAGGTTTGATACTCTTAATTAAGAGTATTGCTACATTGCCTGCTAGGGCATGGCTACTTGCATGCTGCTGCAAGTACATCAGTTGAGGAAAAACCCAGGGTTTGGCCGAGGCAAGGTGCTGAATTCCCTGCCACATGGCCCCCAAACACAGGTCAGGATCCCATGTTCATAGGGCCTTGCAAACCCTACTGCACACTGCTATTCTTCCCTTGCAGGCCTCCAACAGGACTGCCTCTAGCCTGTAGTTACTAGGAAGATACTGGCCTACTAACATGACCCAACCAGGGTTGAACTTACTAACCCCAGGCTGTTACCTTTAGGACAGCACCCGAATTCTACACAACCTACAAATTACCAATATATACAAAATGGTCTATATTGCCAAGTTCACATTTTACACTCTCAACATTCAAAAACTCACTAAACTTGCACTACAAAAACTGGTAAGGCTCAAAAGCAATCATTGAATGCTAAGAGATACCTAGAAGTGATCATTTACATTACTTGCATCAAGTATTCGACATGATGCAACATTGAAGAGGATGTTATCAGAAAGAAGGGCAACCGACATGTAGTTTTGTTTCTGGAGTAATATGTGATTACAGAATAACCTTGAAATTCAAAGAACTTATATAACATGGCTGTATGACCGACCACGCATTATGGACAAAATGTGGAGCAACTGAGAAACATGACTAGTAAAGTGTCTGCCCTCCTTGCTTGGGTCGAAGCCAAAAGTGTTCACCATGATACAAAATAGAATTGTGTACCAGATGTCATCCGGATACCAGCGGTGGTCAGGTATCAGTATCAGCCTTAACATTTAAGATCCGCTTGGGTGTTCAATGCCGATCTGATACCCAAATACACATCTCAATACTAGATGTTTGAACATGATATTACGTATCATCCATATACCAAGGTTTGGATATGGTACAGGTAGCACTCCAGTGTCTTATTACACCACAGGAACCGAGAATGATATCGAGTTTGATATCCCAACCTGATCAGACTTCCAATTCCTGATACGTGGACATATGTCTCATACATACCCGGATACTTACCTACGACACTATGGACCGTAGCATATTAAAATACACATACATACCATTTTAACTACCAGGTCTCTTCGACTCTTCCGTGACCAATACAGGTGTATATCTACCTAAAACAGGACATTACACGTATTCCTCACCAATGCCACCATCCTATCTATCCCAGGCATTATATCAACTAAGTGGTGTGCTATGCTTAATAGGAAGGGGAGTCTAGGATCTTACCTCAACGATGAAACCTGGAGTTGATGATGTCGTATAAGCAACCTCGCAGAGGAAGGTTCACAGAGCTTGCGAAGGGGAGAAGTGTTTTCTAGGGTTTGAAGGGACTTGGGTCGGCTGCTATTATCATATATATATATATATATATATATATATATATATATATATATATATATATATATACTAGTGGTTTGATCTCTTAGAGAAGATAAGGGAAAATTGATTTCATCTCATCTAGATTTCGAGAGTTGTCATCCGAATCCGTTTCGAATTCAAACAGGCTAGAGTATGGTGATTTCGGTTGTAACGGGAAATTTGAATGTCTAATTTTTTGCATTAAGGTCCCTATATATTTTGGAGTTTTAAAAATGGGTTCGGTTCTAGATTTGGGTTTAAAGCTTAATATTTGCAACCTAGTCCCTCCTTATCGAGATAATTGGAAAAACTTCCCCCTTCCTGTTTTTCCCTTTTTATTTATAGGAAAAATATAATATTTATATATTACACATACATTAATTATTGAAATATATCTATGCATTAATTTATAATTCAGCAAAATATAAATCATTAAAAAATAGGGATTTTGGGCCGAGGGCTCACATTAACTAATTTGTACACCTTTCTTTCTTTATTTGCTAGTATGAATCATTCTCGTTGATTCGTGTAGATTTTTTTTCCAAGTCACCATTTTTTTCCTTCTTTTCCATAATTCATAAGGGGTTTTATCCCTTTTCTTATGTGGCACCTTCTTTAAAAGGTAGTTGGCTGTAAGTACAGCTTCTCCCCACAAGTTATCTGGTAGGCTCGAAATAAAGAATTTATCATTTCTTTTATTGTCCAACTTTTCACCTTGTCTGAAATGGACAAGAGCAGAGGAGATCATCCCAGTATTTTTAACAGTGGATATTTTGTCTGTTACAATATATTAGTAACAGACCAATAAGTGAAAAAAATAAAAATAAATCAGAAATGGAGAAGTGTTCCGTCTATGTTATATTTTATTAGAACATATCAGAATCAGAACCGAGTTAAGAGTCTCAAGAAAACAAAATTAGAAAACAAAAATAAATATTGTCTTAAGATTGTTAGTAAGAATTTCCAACTCTGTATTTTAGACTTTGAAATTGAAATATAAAATAACAATCTAACTAAGAATTTCCAACCGAGACCGATGCTTGAACTTGGTTCAATGTCCTTAAGACAATATTCGCGTCCGCACTGGTGCTTACAGTTTAATGGTGATTAGTCTCCCAGGATACAATGGTTCTTCTCCTTCGGTATCAGCACTTCATACAGTAGGAATTGGACGAAACAACGTTGGTAGTCCCTCTCTCTTAGACTTAATGTTTGATGGATGAATGAGTTTTTGATTCATTGATTCAAACATTCATAGTACTATCCTTTTATAAGGGATGAAGAGACACAATGGAAAGGACACACGTTTTCAATAGATAGATTCGTTGCACATTGGACACACCTATTAAAAAATAATAAAAATAATTTTATAAGTCAAATTTACATTCACTTTTCTAACATGTAATACAAATTGTAACAAACTTAAGTTGATATCAAAGTATCCTACTAGGGGTTGCCTACTTTTTTCATTAATCATAAGGTATGTCACTAGTTAGAAGTTGGGTCACATTCCAGTAATTAAAACCTTTTTTTAGTTATTTATTAAAAAATGTTTTCTTATTAATCGGTGGTTATATATTTTGTAATATTTAATTACACATTAATTTATCTTTTATATTTTTATTATAAAGTATTATAATTTTTTTTAATAATGATGTATCGAAAAATTATCCATAACAATTTGAACTAAGTTTATATCCAAATAATTTTAATAAGTGAAATATACTATGTAAGTCAAAACAATTTAAAAAATATACCATAAACAACATTAAAATCAGTACTTATATACAATACAAGAAAAAAGAAATATTAAACTTCAATTAATATAATCAGACACTTTCTTTGTGGATGAATTATAAAATTGAAATGTTAATTAGAGGTTACAACAATTTTTTTTACCTCCACAAAAAAGGTTGGATTGCAAAGAAAGCCGTCTCAAATTTTATTAAAATTTTATTTTTAGGAGTCTCAAATTAGTTGTCAAGTTATAATTACATCTATATAGATACAAAATAATATTTTTTTAATAAGCTCTATTTATAATAAATTTAATTACTGATTCACCATTAATTGGATGTAAAATCAAACACTCGAAGATTTTAAACAAACAAAACATCCAGTTTCTACGTAACTAAACATAGATACCTTTATGATGCAAGATAATTTTATATGCACTTTGAACACAAAACTTAGCTAATTGACAACAAAATCATATCTTATCACATATATTCCCTAAACAATGAGACACTTGTCACAATTAATCTATACTACTATATAATGTCAAAAGTTAGACTTCACCGTGAAAGTTTTCTTTCCAAAAATATCATTATATTTACTAATTAAAAAGATTACTTAAAGTTAATAGAGGTAACTAGGTAATTATGAGAGGTATCTTTTGACCTTTCTAAATAATCTTACATGCATGTATAAAATAATATAATCTATACTACTATATAATGTCAAAAGTTAGGCTTCACCATGGAAGTTTTTTTCTTCCAAAAATACCCTTACTTATATTTACTAATTAAAAAGATTACCTAAAGTTAATAAAGGTAACTAGGTAATTATGAGAGATGTATTTTGGTCTTTCTAAATAGTCTTACATGCATGTATAAAACTATATAATAATGGTAATATAATAATAAGTTTAGGATATTTAATATTGATGACTTTTAGTCTTCCTAATATTAATATACTACTATTATTTGCTCTTTCCAAGCAGCATAAAATACGTGCAATGCACGTGCATATATACTATTATTATTAAGCAAACAAATAAACACAACAATAATGCTATGGAGACACACATTTAAGACTTTTTTTAACATTAAATAATGTAATATCACATTAGTATCACTATGGAATATGTCAAAAGAAGTGTGTTCTATAGCATTACTCTAAACACAAATCTTATCCTAACTTGCATTTTAATTTTCATCGTGTAGGTGATATCATGGTTGTTTTCATTTCATTCATGTATCCACCTTTTTATAGGCCATCATCTCACGCATCGTAGTCTGTTCGTGCTGAAATTTCACACTCACAACGCCCCATCTTAAACTTTTGGCCCAGCCCAGCCCAACCCAACTGAACCCGATTTATGTGCCTGTGCTTTAAAAACCCAATTGGCATGTCTGGAAAAGAAAATTAGGGTTTTGATCACTCCGAGAGAAAAAAAGAGAGAGAAATTAGGTTAGGGTTTTAGGGAAGATGTTCCTCGGCGCGCTCAGGAGGCCGGACAAGGCGACCGCCTACAAGCAGCTGAAGACCCACGTCGCCATCATGGCCGCATGGGTCGCGGTCATCCGCGTCACCCCCGTCGTCCTCCACTTCCTCACCAAGGAGAAGGAGGAGCTCAGGCTCGAGCTCTGAGGACAAAACTGTTGGTATAGATCTATTCACTCTCGTTTCCCTCTTTTGATAAGGATTTTTTTTGTTATGTTTGATTTGGTGCTGCGTCGCAAAATGGATGATGGGTTGGCTTCGTTAGAAGCTGAATGGTTACATGCTCGAAAGGCACAACTTTCGAGCATTATGAATCGGTAAACCGAAAGTTTTCTTATTATAGGCATTTCACGTCCGAGTCTCCTAGTTTTAGTAGGATTATTTGTTGGAGCTTTTCCTTGACATGTAGAGAGCTTGCTCTCAACATGCCTAGTGAAATTTAGTCCCACATTGGAAAAGCAACACGAGATATCTCAATATATATACTTGCTATGTGTTGATGAGATATGCACATGGGGTGGTGACCCTAAGGAGACAACCATGTGGGTGATTTTACTAGGAGGTAAGGTTAAGTCTCCATGGTAAAGCTCAAGTTTTTTGCTCTTGGGAATTAATTTCCATTGGAGCTAAGCCCCGCCCGTCGGGGCTTAGCGACTCGGACTCGGACTCGGGCTCATGGGCTCATGAGGCGTAATGTGGCGTTTTGTTGGCGTACTTTACACTTAGCACGTCATCATCGTCGCTAGACGCATAGTACGCTTAAGTTGCGCTCGTTGCACGAGCCTCTTGCGCAGCCGTTCGCGTGCTAGGTCGCGCGGCCAGATGGCGCTGCTAGATGGTGCAGCAGTTGGCGCGGGGTTCACGTGTGGCGCAGGTAGCGCGGTGCGCGTGTGGCGCAGGTTGCGCAGGTAGCGCGGTGCGTAGGTGCGCAGTTTGCACTGTGCGTGCATGGCGCAAGCTGCGCAGGTGGCGCGTGTTGTGCGCCAATTGACTCAGATCGTGTCTGTGCACGATTTGAGCGGTTACAGAACGTTCAGAGCGGTTTTTTTTCACGTCCCGAACGTTCTACGAATTGGGCAATTACAACGCGGGCCTATATAAGGTTCTCTCTTCTCTCTCTCTCTCAGTACACTAGTGTTCAGAACACATTCCTTACGAATTCCACAGAGTTTGAGAGAGAAGAGGAGCAGAGCACCAGCGCCACTTAGCGCAGGAGTTCGTGCGCCATCCGACGTGTCAAAAGAACGGAGTGTTCCAAAGTTCTCCGTCGAACTTGCTGGTTCCTGGAAGCTGTTCGTGTGAGGCAAATCAAGCTTTGAGCGCCGGTGATCATTCACCCCAGCAGGTTGTTCTTCCTTCTACTTCATTACCTGTCGTCCACTTCAACTCGTTCTGAATGAGAACAGTTCTGATTTAATCAGAAATTGTTAGTGGACCATCGCTGCTGCTGCTAGCAATTCAATTTGTACCTTCTTTTTAGAAGAATTACATTCGTTTGCTGCTGTTATGATTTTTTTTAGATTTTCGTAATCCAGAATCCTCCAAGGATCTCTGTTGTGCACCTTCTTTGAAGTGTTACGTCGAAACGTTATTTTTACAATCGTTTCATTTCTCAGTTTTTCATCGAAAATTACTCTCCGGGACTAACAATCTCAAAGCTTGATTGCAAGATGAAAAACTTTCGTGCTTCGCTAATCAATCCTAACTTCACAAAGTTAGAGCAATTTGATGATGAACACTATCAAATATGGAAAAGGAAGGTCAGTCTCAATATTCAATTCTTTGACGTTGATCATGTGTTTTTTGAGGAGGAACCTACTATTCCAGAAATTGGATCTGCAGCTGCAATTTCTGCAGCTACTAAGAACCAGGCCAAGTGGAGAAGGGATAATAGCATTTGTAGGCTTATGATCCTAAATGCTATGGAAGACTCACTTGCAGAATCATATTCAAAGAAGACTATTGCCAGAGAGATTTGGGAGTCTCTAGAGAAACTATACAAAGATGATAAGAACCAAAGCAAGATATTTTTAGTAGAAAAATATCACAAGTGGTTCTTTGAAGACGAGAAGTCTATGCTGCCGCAAGTGAAGGAGTTCCTGAAGCTGCGACAGAAGCTGGAAGACGAGGCGATGCCTCTCCCCGACAAGTTTGTTGTTGGAGGGATTGTCTCGAAGCTCCCCGCTGGGTGGAGCAAGTTCTATGCAAACATACAAAGGAAGAAGCTGGAGATCAGTTTAGAACTCCTGTAGGAAATTTACGTTGAGGACTAAATGAAGGCTCAACTGAAGGTGGACACACTGTCCAAACAATTGGCTAACGCCAATTTGGTTCACATCAAGGAACACAAGGGAAAGCATGTGGCTTCCCACAGCAAAAAGAAAGACCCTAACAATCTGAAAGTTAAGGGGACTTCCTTCAAGAATCAGAAGGCAAAGTTTCAGATGCCTTGTTTCAAGTGTGACAAGAAGGGCCACTTCAAGAGTGAATGCAAAGCGAAGATCAAGCAATCAGAGCAAGGTAAGCCTAACAAGGTTTCTATGAACATTGACGTTGTTGCAATGATTGCGCAGGTCACTGCTTAAGGGGCTGACTCTGACTGGTGGGTAGACACTGGTGCCACCTGTCATGTCTGCTCAAGCAAGGAGTGGTTCACCACCTACATGCCAACTTCTGAAGTTGTTATGGTGGCGAACCAGGCACAAGCTGAAGTGCTCGGGATCGGGACGGTGGTTTTGAAGCCGACTTCGGGGAAGTCTCTGACGCTTCAGGGTGTGAAGCATGTATCTGCTATCACAAAGAACCTAATCTCGGGAGGCCTACTCTGCAATACAGGCCTAAGGATGGACATCAATGCTGGCCAGATGGTGATGTCCATAAAGGGAACATATTTCGGGAAAACTTTTTATACCGAAGGAATGTTTAAAATTCAACTTGTAAATCAGTCCAATGTTGTTAATGCTATCACTCATTCTGTTTATACTCTTGAGTTGTGATATAATAGACTAGGACATGTTCATTGTAAACGAATAAATAGAATGTCTAGTCTAGGATTTATCTCCAAATGTGGGGGTAAGGTAGAGAAATGTGAAGTTTGTGCTCAAACGAAGATCACAAGGAAATCCTTTCCTCGGGTTAATCGAAGTACAAATCTTCTGGAGTTGGTACACTCCAATATTTGTGACTTCAAACAGTTCTCTACAAAGGTTGGGATGAAGTATTTCATAACCTTCATCGATGACTTCTCAAAGTATGCGTTCGTCTACCTGTTGAAGGCCAACGACGAAACATTCGAGAAGTTCAAAGAGTTCAGGGCCGAGGCTGAGCGGCAGACTGGACAACAACTCAAGAGAATAAGAAGTGATTGAGGTGGAGAGTACTGGTCTCATGAATTTGTATCGTTCTGCAAAGAACATGGAATTGTCAACGAGACCACTGCTCCATACTTTCCTCAATCAAACGGAGTAGCAGAGAGGAAGAATAGAACGTCGACAGAAATGATTAACTCAATGCTGTTGACTACGGGTCTTCCAAAGTGCTACTGGGAAGAAACTGCATTGACGGTCACTTTTATTCTAAATAGAGTCTCATGCAACTTCAGACATTACTCCTCATGAACTCTGGTTCAAGGTCAGACCTAACTTGAATGTCATTCGAGTGTGGGGGTGTGTGGCATATATGAAGCTTCCAGATCTAAAGATTCAGAAGCTTGGGACAAGGACTACAAAGACAATCTTTTTGGGTTATGTTGAGAAGAGTGATGTTCGGAGATTTCTTGATATCGAGTCAAATCATATTATTGAATCTCGCGACGCAGAATATTTTGAAGATAAATTTGCAAGGCACAAGAATATTATTCTTGCGGATATTCCGGAGAACAATGAGGGTGCGCAAGAAACTGAAGTTTTCAATGAGGATGTAGTCCAAGAAGATATTGTTGTTGAAACAACTGTTGAACCAGAACTCGCTGAGCCGTCAGTTAAGCGTGTGAGGAGGCCAAAGGACTTCGGAAATGACTTTGTCACCTATCATGTGGAAGCAGATCCGTTTACCTATGATGAGGCGATGAAGACCAGAGACGCAGTTTTCTGGAGGGAGGCGATAGACAATGAAATTGATTCTATCACCTCGAATAACACTTGGGTGTTGGTTGATCTTCCTGAAGGAGCAAAATCCATCGAATGCAAATGGATCTTCAAGAAGAAGACGAAAGCAGACGGAACTATTGACAAGTTCAAGGCTAGGCTGGTAGCCAAGGGGTTTTCTCAGAAGTAGAGGATCGACTACTTTGACACGTATGCTCCAGTAGTCCGGATGACCACCATCAGAATGTTAATTGCTCTCGCAGCAATACATAAGTTGGTGATACATCAGATGGATGTGAAAACGGCTTTCCTAAATGGCGAGCTGACCGAAGAGATTTACATGCAACAGCTAGAGGAATTTGTTGTTAAGGGTCTTGAAGATAAAGTCTGCAAGTTGGTGAAATCCTTATACAGTCTTAAACAGGCTCCCAAGATGTGGCATGAGAAATTTGACAAAGTTATAAGGTCAAATGACTACACAGTCAGCAGGACGGACAAGTGTGTTTACACAAAGTTCGCTGATGGAAGAGGTGTGATCGTTTGTCTGTACGTGGACGACATGCTGATCCTAGGTATGAATATGAGTTGTGTCACAGAGACAAAAGTTCATCTCGACCAAGTTCAGTATAAAGGACTTGGGGGAAGCTGATGTGATCTTGGACATCAAGATAATCCAGACAGATACTGGACTAGCGCTGTCACAGTCTCATTATATTGAGAAGATGATCACACGCTACGGGTATCGGGATCTTCCAGGGATCGATTAGCCTTACATGTGTGATCTGAAGCTGAAGCCTAATTCGAAGGAAAGCGTCAGGCAGTTGGAGTATGCATGCGTAATCGGGAGTTTGATGTATGCTACTACTGACACAAGGTCCTACATAGCTTTCGTCGTGGAAATGCTGAGTCGTTTCACGAGCAACCCAGGCGTTGAGCATTGGAAAGCTGTAAAACGGGGTATGAGATATCTCAAGAAGACTCAGGCATATGCACTGCACTGCAGCGGAGATCCGCCGGTAGTAGAATGCTTCAGTAATGCCAGCTGGTGTTCGGAGTTGGAGAGCGAGAGGTCCACGGGTGGATTCATTTTCACAATAGGTGGAGCTTCTATATCGTGGAAATCGAAGAAGCAGACTGTGCTCTCGCGGTCATCCATGGAATCTGAGTTCTTTGCACTTGATACCGCAGCGGAGGAAGCAGAATGGCTTCGGGAGCTCATGTATGATCTTCCAGTGGTTGGGACGCAAATACCGACAATACTGATATACTGCGACAACCAGACGACTGCGATGGCGGCATCAAATGACCTCTTCAATGGGAAGAAGAGGACTGTGCGGTTAAAGCACAGGACAGTACACGATCTCATCAAGAGAGGTGTTATTGCAGTGATTGATGTTCGGAGTCGGGAGAACATGGTAGATCCGTTCACGAAGGGCTTCAAGCACTAGCTGGTCGATGACACAATAAGAAAATGGATTTGAAGGCATTCTGATATTATGTTATTGTAATCCTACCATAAAGTTTTATGCTATTAGTTTAAAGAGAATTCTACTAGGCATCTACCTTTTGGTTCAAGGGAGGACCATTAACTGAAAAAATATCAGGAACAATGGGTACATATCCTCTGTGGCATGGAGAGGTTATGGACCTACAACCACTGTTGTCTACTATTGTTTTATGCAAAAATGGATCCTGTGAGAGGTTGGCTTAAACTCCTTAATGAGTTCTCAGGCAGAGTGAATGCTTGGTGTGCTTTACAGGAAGCACGGTAGCACAGCACTACAAGGAGTGAAATTCCATGCTACAGTGGGGTGACTCCACCATGAGGTTCCCGAAAGGGATAATGTCTCGGCTTTGCGAGCCAAGTCACAGCGGAGTAGCAACACAAATAGGCAGGTAGCCTAATGCTGTATGATGAAATTAAAGAGGGGTAGTCAGCACTACAAAGGGGAGGTGTTCCTCATGTTACAGTGGCACGACACCACGATGAGGTACTCGGATAGGGGTAAAGTCTCGGCCTTGTAAGCCATGTCGTTGCGGCGTAACACCGCATGAGAGCCTAAGGCTTCATGCTGGGTAGTATGGCACTACAAAGATGCTGTGACCTAATGCTACAGTAGTATGATACTACGATGAGGTTTCCGGTAGGGGTAATGCCTCGATTTTAGGCCATGTCATAGCGGTGTAGCACCGCAAGGGAAGCGCAAGGCTTCATGCCATGTCTCTTTAATAAAGAACTCACCTATAGTGTATGGACAGAGATAACATACCGTCTCTTGAGGGTAAACTTGTAGACGTCCAAAAATATACACTGAAATCAGGCTGGCACATGGCCTTTAATGTGCAGCCAGAAGCACATGTAACTACATTATGTGAGTGGAAAGAATTTCAGCTATGGTGCAGAATTTAAGGCTTAGTCCATTCTTGTATTATAGTTTGTCATTTGATCCATGCGGGAAGATTCAAATCGTCAGCGACATCTCTCCTAATGCATGATGGAGAGTTACTGTGGGGAACACTCAACTCCATATATCGAGATATGTGAGGGATTGTTGGAGCTTTTTCTTGACATGTAGAGAGCTTGTTCTCAATATGCCTAGTGAAGTTTAGTCCCACATTGGAAAAGCAACATGAGGTATCTCAATATATATACTTGCTATGTGTTGATGAGATATGCACATGGGATGGTGACCCTAAGGAGGGAACCATATGGGTGATTTTACTAGGGGGTAAGGTTAAGTCTCCATGGTAAAGTTTAAGCTTTTTGCTCTTGGGAATTAATTTCCATTGGAGCTAAAGTCCCGTAGGGGCCTAGAGACTCGGACTCGGTCTCATGGGCTCATAAGACGTGATGTGACATTTTGTTGGCGCACTTTGAACTTAGCACGTCAGCATCGTCGTTAGGCGCATAGTGCGCTTAAGTTGCGTTCGTTGTGCGAGCCTCTTGCGCAGCCGTTCGCGTGCCAGTTCGCGCTGTCCGATCGCGCGGTCAGATGGCGCGCCAGTTGGCGCTGCCAGATGGTGTAGCACTTGGCATTGCAGTTGGCGCGACGGTTGGCACGGGGTATACCCGGTGCGCGTGTGGCACAGGTGTGCAGTTTGCACTGTGCGCGTTTGGCGCGTATGGCGCAAGTTGCGCAGGCGGCGTGCGCTGTGTGCCAATTGGCTCAGATCGTGTCTGTGCACGATTTGAGCGGTTACAGCACGTTTGGAGCGGTTTTTCCTACGTCCCGAACGTTCTGCTAACTGGACAGTTGCAGCGCGGGCTTATATAAGGTTCTCTTCTCTCTCTCTCTCTCAGTACACTAGTGTTCAGAACACATTCCTTACGAATTCCACAGAGTTTGAGAGAGAAGAGAAGCAGAGCACCAGCGCCACTTAGCGCAGGAGTCCGTGCGCCATTCGACGAGTCAGAAGAGCGGAGTGTTCCAAAGTTCTCCGTTGAACTTGCTGGTTCCTGGAAGCTGTTCGTGTGGGGCGAATCAAGCTTTGTGCGCCGGTGATCATTCACCCCATCAGGCTGTTATTCCTTCCATTTCATTGCCTGTCATCCACTTCAACTCGTTCTGAATGAGAACAGTTTTGATCTAATCAGAAACTGTTAGTGGACCATCGCTGCTGGTGCTAGCAATTCGATTTGTACCTTCTTTTTAGAAGAATTACATTCATTTACTGTTGTTACGAAATCTTTTTAGATTTTCGTAATCCAGAATCGTCCAAGGATCTCTATTGTGCACCTTCTTTGAAGTGTTGTGTCGAAACGTTGTTTTTACAATCATTTCATTTATCAATTTTCCATCGAAAATTACGCCCTGGGACTAACATTATTTAATTCCGACTTTGAAAGAAAATAATCTTGATGATTTAGATACGAAGCACTTACCACAACACACATGACAATGGATTATTATGATATTTTAGTATTTATTATGAACTATTCCGATCAGGGTTCATCGTCCGGTATCTTATATGTTTACAACACACGACATTGATTTTGGCACGTCCTAGTGTATTCTGGATTGCTTGTTGTGTCAGATACTATCTAATATACTATCTAACACGATGCAGCACAAATATGCGGCCGACTTTTGAGTGCCAGTGCTTTCTAGATTGCCACGTAGCAGAAACAAATAATAGGTTATCTATCTTATGCGAAGATCAGTTATCTGATATGACAGAATGGATAGCTTCTTTTATTTGTTTACCTATTTATGGTTACTTGTTGGGAAGGCTCATTTACGTACTTTTATGAATGTTATAATGGAAGTTTTTCTTTTACGTAGGCATTACATGTAATCGATTTCTTGTTAGGATCAATTCATTTAGTTCAACGGAATAATTATGCAGATCCAAGTTTATGTTATCTATTTGTCAATAGATCACAATATAAAGCAGTCTCTATTGTTAGGTCAGAGAGGGCTAATGCTGTAAATGGGTTGGACTCGGGTACCCCTAAATCTTAGTATTTTGGCCATATTCCTCTTTTAAATTTCCTTATTATGATATTTTATCGATACATAGAAATTAAACTTATGGGTATAAGGGCTATTGTTTGAGTTGTTCCCATGCACTAAATTAAATATTTGCTTTTTGTATATTTTATAATTTAGATAAATTAAGTCGTGGGTATACGTGCGAGAGGCACACTATAAGCATCATGGTGATATCTCATTACAGATTTTTTATAGTCATTAGAACTAATGGTTTTCCTGTGTTTAGAATGATTAGTTAATTCAACTGTTCAAAGGTACAATCATGTTGATTAAAGTAAAGAGTAAATAATGTTTTTGTTGATAGAGTGATGTACGAAAAACTAACCTTTTTTTTGGTCAGATAGGACTATTACTGTAAATGGTTCAGATTTGCGTAGCAGTTAATGCAAGTAATTAGAAAAAACTATAATTCTCTCCTATTTTTTCTTTTCTTTTCTTATCATGATATTCTAGTGTTCCATTAGGGTGACTGGTATTGATTGACTTGCTGCTGTGTGGCAAACTAAATAATGGGTTTTGTATCTTTAACTTGTCAATCCATCGAGATGACAAAAGGAAAGGACTAGCTTGTGTTTATACTGATTTAGACATTTTCCCCTATTAGCGGCTATATTGTTAGAAGATACAATTTTAGATTTTAAGGGGTTATCTTACCATAATAAGCACAATTTAGTCTCTCTCTCTCTCTCTCTCTCGCTTGCATGTTCACACGTGAAAGGAGACATGCTTTTAACCATCTACTATTTAAATATTCAACAACTTTTTTGAACTCCGAATAAATTAAATAAATCTTGAGCTTGTATAGAAATGTTGCAACTTCCAGAATTTCCATCTGTTTCATTAGTAATAATAATTCTTGTAACTTTCTATGTACTAACCTCACAATTTTTGCTGGCGAGAATTGGGGTTCATTGAAGCAATTTGCATCATGGGTTAAATCAGGTGTAAGCAAGTGTGGGCAACTTCCCACCCTAAGGTTTTGGAGAAATTCTCTCTCTCTCTCTCTCTCTCTCTCTATATATATATATATATATATATATATATATATATATATCAAGGTTCTAAACGGCGGTAGGCGGGTGCGCGGCGGAGAGAGTCCGCCTACCGCCTAGGCGGTCGATACATTTTGAATATTTGTTTTACTATTTTACCACTTTCTTTTAGCATAATATGCATATTTTAAGGGTGTTCCATGCATAACTAAGTTGTAGAACGAAGATTTCTAAGTTTTAGTTTCATAAAAGTGACCATAGGCCCATAATGCTTACAAAACTATTTTGGCCAAAATATGTTCCGCCTAAGCGTCCGCTTATGCCGCCTCACCTCAGCCTATGCTGCTAACCTCTGTTGGTCGCCTACTCCACCGCCTACTGAAAAGCGGTGCGGAGAGAGACCGCCTACCGCCTAGGCGGCCGCCATTCAAAATGCTGATATATATATATATATATATATATATATATATATAGAGAGAGAGAGAGAGAGAGAGAGAGAGAGAGAGAGAGAGAGAGAGAGAGAGAGAGGAAACTGAATTATTTTGTCCACACTGGTTCAGATTTTGCCCATGTATTTTCAGTTTGCAATTGTTCTTCCATCTCCGTATTTAAAGGGAATAAATCCATCCTTGTTTGGGGGTATACCATACCATGATTATCAAAATTTCCAATTTATTTAGCATCAAAATAGAAGGGAACACACCAAGTTTCTTCCTAAGTTTCCCAAAAAGGAACTTGTGACCCTGGTATATGATATTAACTAGCAAAATCTCTTCACCTTTCTATAAGTGAGTGAAAATCGAGAGAAAAAATGTTTATATAACTTGAGAAATTATGAACTGAGATATGTATCCTCCCCTTCATATTTTTCCATTTCTTGTAACCTTTTGAGGGATTAATCGAACCTAATGTTTCTAACTTTTTGATTGCGAAAAGCACATTTAACAGGCAACAAAGAATAACTAAAGTCTCTAATGTCATATTTCTAGACATCATGTTTGTAGTTTAGACTAGACTTATAATTCGAGTTTACTAACCCTCAATATGTTCCCATACTTTGAGAATTAGGGTTGTGTATGTGCCTTGAAGTGTAGAAGCCATATAGGTAATAAATAGTCATGCAACATTTCAATAGATGAAGAGCTTACTTAGACAATTGTTATATGTATCCATCAACTTGTGTGTCATTTTCTAAAGGAAATCAGTGCTGCATATGCGTTGCACCCATATTGGTAATAAATAGTCGTGCAACATTTCAATGGATGAAGAACTTACGTTGACGATTGTTATAGTAGATTCATCAACTTGTGTATCATTTTCTAAAGAAAATTGAATTTTTAAGTTTTAGTTTTGTCAACTGTGGAACATGTACATTCTCAAGTTAGCTACAAATTTCTTACCTTATTTTCTTATTTTGAACAATTCTTGTACGGACCAAACTTTTTTTGCTCACATTGGATTCTAAGTCTCGTCTCCCTCTAAGTCGTCTTTTTCTATTTCTTTAATATCAGTTTTGGTTCCTCCTAGAAGAATTGCCAATTGTGTTTTCTTGATCTGAATCCAAAGTTCCAACCCTTGGGACGTGATGACGGTACAAGCATAATTTGACTTGTACAAGGTCAATGATTTCGATTCACAAAAATTTCAAGTAATTTATTACAAGCAGTGGAATACAAATTTGTATTGAATTAGAAACAATAGAGTCAAGCTGAAATAAAATTACTCTTTGCAGCAAAAATCAAACTTATGAATTATTCCAATGAAACAAACTTATGAATTATTCTAGTTTCTGAGCTTTATGTTAGACTGTTAGTTATAGGGACTTCCTAGATCATGATCCCAATACCGACAGTTGCAGTTTTGCCTAGTTGTCATTCTGATTTTTGGTGAGGTAGGGGGTCCATGTTTGGCGTCCAAACACAAGCCAACCTACGAGACTCAGGTAGATGGTATGAAAGCATGGTTAAAAGATGATATGGGATTCATGTTGGGTCAAAAGCATGGTTGGAGATAGCATGACATGTGTCCCTCGCAAGTTATGGTTCATCAGCTCATCAAGTTGGGCAATTTACCATTTACAGAATGTCGTATTTTTCACTTCAAACTGCCATATTTGGTTTTTTTTTTTTTTCACAATTGGAGTTCCATTTGATCTTGTATCTGTTATAGAATTATACAGCATGTTTGCTTATGTACTGTCAGGAGTTGAAGCTGATGTTCTAATGCAATCTCGTGGGTCTTAGAAATTTCTTTACCATAAATAACATTTCTTTACAATCAGCATGTTTGCTTTTCGTTCACTTGTTTGATGACATTTCTTTACAATAAATGAATTCTTATGAGTAGACTGTTATATATCCAAACAGTTGGTAATTAGAAATTTAACACCTTCTATTTTTGGTGTTTATCATAATCATAGTAGAAAAAGATAATTTCATGATAGTCCTGAAAATATATAAAATTTGTGAACTTGGGTTTCTTATGTAGCAGCATGTTTTGTTTGTTTGCTATCAGCACTCCATGAAGCTGGTTGTTCCAGTGTAGTCTAGTATCTAGTGTTCACTTTATGTTTTTCTACTATGCAACTCCACTATTCTACATTAGGATATATTCAAGAATCGGTAATTAGAAGTTTAGAACCTTCTTTTCCAGTCTTGAACTAGTTTTTTTGGTTAGAATGTGATTTAGGGCAGCATTGCCCTGAAAGCCTACACCATGTTGTAGGTGACCATCATACCAAATTTTGCAATTAGTCAGGGCTAAATTATTTCAGAGAGGGGATATATATATATATATATATATAGCCAATAGAGCAATGATCCTTTAGCCTGGTCGTAGTGGTGAGGCATGCTGCCCGAGTGGATTCCTAGTGGGGGTGTTCGCCACAATTACATGTTCCATATATATTCCAGTTATGATCAAGAAGATGGGGAACATGGGAAGATTTTTTCAAGAAGAAAGCTTCTCTTACCATTGAGAGAGAGAGAGAGAGAGAGAGAGAGAGAGAGAATTACATGGGGTCTTTCTTTGGTATTTATATAGGAAAAGAAATTGAAAGTGTTTCATATACGAATGTGGCCCCATTTGCTTGGTATCAACCTTCATTTTCCAGTTACTTGCTCTCACTTTCTTTGCAACCAAACGCATCTAGGATCCAACACGTTCTCCAGTCTGTATAGTAAAATTGTTTTTTCAAAGTTCTTACCCTCCACTTGTGCACGTTTGGAAACTTTCTCACATTGGTTCCACCTGTTCTTATTTCAGCTTGTGCGAGGACGAGGGGTTGGAATGGAGAAATTCTGTGCTGTGATTTTCGTCTTAGTTTTCTGAGAAACAATGTGCTTCTTCTTTTATATTTGCCTTGTATGGGTGGACATCAAATGTTTTAGGTTACTGCTTTTAAGAAATAACCAGATGTACTCATTTTAGACGATATCAAGTGTTTCAGCTATCATTTTGTTACTTGCATGAATTAGTTTACATATTGGGTTTGTACAGGTTTACGGTTTACCCCCTATAATTCCCTCTGCTGACTACTGCTAACATGTGTAGACCCCAGGGAACTGTAGTACCTAATAGAAATTATTTGTTAGTTATATAAGCATAAATAATGTGTTTTGGTAGTTACATTTGGACCAAATTTTGCATTTAGGCATATAACGATTTATAAATTAAATTTTTATAAGAGGAGGACATGCTAAATTGATTTGGTTAAAGTAGAATGTAATTTTTTTTTTGTTTTGAAATTTTAGTCCATGGATTATTAATTGAATTAATCAACTGACCCATGAGTTTAGTCGGATTGTAGAAATTATGTAACTGACTAAATTGTACATCCATTTGTCGAGTACATACCAAATGGAATTTTATTTGTACTGTATTGCAAGGCTAAGCAAGTAAACATGTACTTATGGTAAAAATACATCCATCTAGATATCTAACTAGTGGAGTCATAATCTTGGAATTAAAAAGTCGTGAAGGAAAAGTAAACTAATTTTCAATGAAAAAAATATGAGAGAAAATGGTATCCACCCATGACTTTTTGGAACCCTGAATTTTTTTAATCAAAATTATAATTTTTAAAAAAGAAAAAAGAATTTGTTTTAATTTTTTTGATTTTTTCAAACACCAATTTTTTTAAGTGAAAATTATAATTTTTCAAAGAAGAAAAAAAAGAACAAATAATTGATTTTCTTTCTTTTCTTTTCCGGAACCAAATTAGAAGGGAAAATTTATCAAATATCCAAAAGGCTAAATTTCAACTTGATACCCTCAACTATCCATGTTTTGCAACTTGATACCCTAAACTTTCAAAATAGCCAACTTGATATCCTGAAAAATATATTTCCCAAAATGTCCTCCCACCCTCTCTCTATTTCCCAAACCCCACCCCCCCCCTCCCTCTCCGGCCGCCGCTGCCGCGCGCCGTCCCGCTGCCGCGCGCCGTCCCGCTGCCGCTACTGCTGCGCGCCCGTCGCTGCTGCTCCGGCCGCCGCTGCTGCTGCGCGCCGCCCCGCCGCCCCGCTGCTGCTGCTGCTGCACGCGCCGCCGCTGCTGCTCCGGCCGCCGCTGCTGCTGCGCGCCGCCCCGCCGGGGGAGAGAGGGACGGGGGGTCGCCGGAGGGGGAGGGGGGGGGGGGGGAACGCCGGAGAGGGACGGGGGGACGCCGGAGGGGGGGGGGGGGGGGGGGAACGCCGGAGAGGGGGGGGGGGGACGCCGGAGAGGGAGGGAGGGAGGGGGGCAAGGGTATTTTTGGAATTTTTTGGATTTTAGGGTATGAAGTTGAAAATATTCAATAGTTGATGGTATTAAGTTAACTATTTTAAAAGTTTAGGGTATCAAGTTACAAAACATGGATAGTTGAGGGTATCAAGTTGAAATTTAGCCTATCCAAAAACGGTAAAAATTTTATGAAAAATCTATCACAAAATAATATTTTATCGCGTGTTCAGAATTAGCGAAAAATATATAAAAAGGTACGGAATGATCTTTTTGTTCTTCTAATTTATTGAAAACACCCACGAAATCTACACTTAAAAAAAAAAACGTTTCGATTCATCTTCTTTCATACGCTGCTCATTTTCGAATTTAGGTTTTCTCCTCCAAAATCTTCAAACCTTACTTCAAAAACTCGTCAGTGACTCTCTATTCGCAATCTTCACACCCATTGTAATCCATTTTCCGTGTTAAAATGACGGAGAATGGCCATTCCCCGTGTTAAAATCACGGAGAATAGTCATTCTCCGTGTTAAATAACGGAGAATGGCCATTTCCCTTTAAAATCACGGAGAATAGTCATTCCTTAAAATGCAGGAGAATGGCCATTTTCCGTGTTAAAATGCAGAAGAATAGTCATTTTCTGTGTTAAAATTACGGAGAATTGCCATTCTCTTTGTTAAATTGACATAGAATTGCCATTCTCCATGTTAAAATGACGGAGAATGGCCATTCCTCGTGTTAAATGCAGGAGAATGGTCATTCTCCGTGTTAAAATTACGGAGAATGGTCATTTTCCGTGTTGGCCATTCTCCGTGTTAGAATGTAGGGCCATTCTTCGTTGTAAAATCACGGTGAATGGCCATTCACCGTTGTAAAATCACGGAGAATAGTCATTCTCTGTGTTGAAATCACGGAGAATGACCATTCTTCGTTGTAAATAACGTAGAATGGCCATTTCCCGTGTTAGAATGCAGAAAATGGCCATTCACCGTGTTAAAATTATGGATAATCACGTAGAATGGTCATTCCCGGTGTTAGAATGCAGGAGAATGGCCATTCCCCGTGTTAAAATTACGGAAAATGACCATTCTCCGTGTTAAAATCACGAAAAATGACCAGTTTACGTGTTAAGATCACGGAAAATAATTTTTTTTTTCTTTTTAAAAAAAAGTATATATTGATTGATATCATACTTTTCATTGTTTGTTTTATATCAGTGTAAACAACCGAGCACAGTGACCTAATCGCCGAAAATTTCAAATCTCTCCACGAAGATGATGATGATGATAATGATGATGATGATAATGACGAACAATGATCGGAGTTCGACTGAAGAAAAGCACAGTAAACTACGAACGATTTTTGAGAGCAATGGAATTCAGATTTCTCGTGAAGAAGAAGAAGACTAAAATTGCAATCCAAATCTGAGTTCGTGAATTTAAATACATATATATGACCAAATTTGTACGAAGGGGTAGTTATGGTATTATTAAAATGATAATTTTATTAATACAGAACATCTAAAGGAAATTTTGGAATATTTAACGTGAAAATACATAATTTTGGATATTTCATAAAATTTACCATACGAGTGAGTTTTTTTTTTATAAATACTCACTCCGAAAGTGGGTATTTCAACAATTTCCAGAAACTAGAAAGAAGCCATATTTTCGTGAAAAAAATGGGGACGAGAGCAGAAGAGTTTTACAAACTTTTTTTTTTGAAAATAGTATCTAATCTGAAACGCCATTCTGTAATAATCATACAATCTTTTGAATATCAATTCCAAAGTTCAACCAAACAAAAGAACTAAAATTTCGAATTAAAAGTAGAACCGAAGCAAAGTGAGAACTCAAATTTAGTTTAATTAATATGGTTTAGCTGTAGCTGTAAGTTTATGATAAGCCCCTGGCAGAGAACAATCATACTCATTGCATAACACATATGCATTAATTATCCTTCTATGTATTGCTCTTTCATTCAGTTGATTTATTTCAACAAAGATGAGTTACATGATCAATGACAACTCGATCGTAGTCAAATTAATTTTCGTTACAAGTCTACTTGAAGATGATGGAGATCGGACTGCGAACAATATGTCTCGCCGATACCAACCTCAATTGCCCTTGCGCCGCGCCTGCACCGCCACCGTTCCTCCTGAACACGATCCTATATCTTCTCTTCTCGCCCGCCGTCGAAAACCTCAGCTTCTTCGGCTTCACCGACGCCGAAACCCCTTCTGGCACGTCAACCACTACCCTGTACTTGGACGGTGCCACCCCTACATTCGTCACCGTCCTACTCACGACCACATTCTCGTTGGGAGCCAGGAATACGGTGATCGATGGATAGTTCAGCTGCGCCTCGGTAATATTCTCGACGTCGGCGCAGCTCACCGGCACCGGGTCGGCGATGCCGTCGACTTGGGACTCGTTGTAGCCCAAGCCGCAGAGGTAGGAGATGTAATCCGCTGGCGAGATGTCGTAAACTAGCCCCGGGTCGACTGCTCTCGAAGGGTTGACGTGGCCGGCACCCAGAGCGAAAAGGTCGGCCGGGAGCAGCCTCTCGACTGCGATGGGCCTGCCACTGCGGTCCAGCGCGTCCGCGGTGGTCATGATGGCCGATTTGATCGCGGCGGGAGACCAGTCCGGGTGCGCCTTCTTGATCAGCGCGGCCACCCCGCTGATATGGGGTGTGGCCATAGAGGTGCCCATCTCGGTGAAGAAGAAGGCTCCATTGGTCTGAGCCCCGGGAGGCCCGATCGGGAAAGGCCACGCCGCGAGTATGTTGACTCCCGGGCCGGCAATGTCCGGCTTCAGAATCCCGGGACTCGCCCTGTTGGGCCCTCTGGACGAGAAGGAGGCAACTGCCGGAGACGGCGTGCCGAGAACTGTTCCCTTGGAAACGATGGCGGCTGTCGGATTGGTGGTGGAGTTTACGTAGGCCTGGATCTGCAGCGCATATTGGTAGGGGATGTTCGAACCGGGCAATGCTGCTTGATCCGTGTAAGTTGTATAGCCATCAGCCTCCGTGTTGAGGATGATCAGACCAGCACCGCCTGCCTTCTTGACGACATCGGCCATGACGACCCTCTCGATGTTCATATTCCGGCACAGGACTATCTTTCCCCGGACGTCTATATCGTCGAGGGAGCCCTCGTCGCAGTACGCGGCCGTCGGATTAGTGCTGATCGCGCTAGGGGCTACGAGAGACAACTGAGCAGTGGCAAAGTTCTTGGGCTGGTAAAGTGATTCACCATCCAGCTCCACTCCATTCCCAAGCTTGACAGTCGACTTGATACTGCGGTCGATGGAGCTGGCAGCGACGGTTGTAATCCATGGCGCTTCGTTCACAATCGAGCCCGGGTCCGGCCCGTAGTTCCCCGCGGCAGCGCTCACGAAGACCCCCTTCGCAATTGCAGCGAAGGTTCCGCTGGAAACCGGATCCGCGTCGAAGCTGACGGTGTCCTGGATACCTATCGACAGGGAGAGCACGTCCACCCCGTCTTTGATTGCCGCGTCCAGCCCGGCCAGTATGTCGGAGCCGGAGCAGCCGAACGAGCAGACCTTGTACAGAGCGATGTGCGCGCGGGGTGCTATCCCGGCCATGACTCCTGCCGCGCTCCCGAGCGCCGACGCACCTTCCACGAAGTTCCCGGCTGCGGTGCTGGACGTGTGCGTCCCGTGCCCCATGAAGTCTTCCGGCGGCGTACCTACCGAGCTGAAAAGCTCACTGCCGGAGCCGACCAAGTTCCTGGCGCCGATGAGCTTGTTGTTGCAGGCGGAGGACCCGTTGAAATCGCACTGCCCCTTCCATCTGGGCGGCGGCGTCGGCATGCCGTCGTCGCGGAAGGACGGGTGGTTGGGGAATATGCCGGTGTCGAGTACTCCGATGATGACGCCTTCGCCCATGTTGGTCGCGTTCCACAGGCCACGGCCGCGGTGCAAGCCCAAGTAGTGCGGGGAGCGGGTCGTCTGGAGGTGGTAGATGCGGTCGGGGTAGGCGTGCACGAACCAGTCCGCCATGGACAGGGCCTCCACTTGGGTCTTGGTGAGGCGAGCGGCGAAGCCTGTCATCACGCTGGAGTAGGAGTGGACCAGCTTGGGCGCGATGGCCGCCGTCGCTGAGGCTAAAGTCGCGCCCAGTGCCGAGGACAGCAGAGAGGTGTACAGACTTGAGTAGTGCTCTTGGAGAGTGGAGAGGACCGCACCTGCGGCCTCCTTCCTCACCCGGATGATGTACTTCTGGGGCTGGTCGTCCTCGCCAACAGGGGTGCTGTCTTGGTTCTTCGCGGCGCCGATGAGCTGGTCGATCGCGTCGGGGAGGAGGCGGTCCAACGTAGGAAGCGCAGAAGGAGTGTGGGTGAAGGCGGAGAGGAGGAAGAGGAGGAAGAGGAAGATGGTTGCTCGTTGGATATCCATGTTTCTTGAATGAAACGTGCATGGTTTAGGAGGGGATTATAAACAAGGTTGCCTGGTTAACAATCGGATTACTTGAGCTGGTCCTTTACTCATATAGGATTTCCGTTACGGCTTCAAAATAGTAATATTGACTAGACTTGTTCAACTTTCTTGTATGATGCACATGAAATGAAATTAGACTTGCTACAGCTTGATATGGAACGACATTTTTAAGTAATCATTATAGTTTTTTTTTTTTTTTGAATATCAAATACTTATTCCATTTTCAATAGAGATTTCTAAAATTAAGTTTCAATTCTATGTTAGAGTTTCTATATACAAATTACAATAAAAAAGATATCGAGTGGTTCTCTATTTTTATATTTGAATGAGTTTTTATATATAAATTGCACACAAAAATATTATCTAATGGTTCTCTATTTCTATACTACGTGACATCAAATAAAAAAATTAATTTAATGAACACTTTATGAGATGAACAATTTATATGATAATTTTTACATATAAAAAATTTCTTAGAAACTCGTTGACCTTCGAATTTCTTACATATAAAAATTGTGGTTGGGAAATGTTTTTATATAATAATTTTTTCTGCCAGATAGAAACCCCCATTGTATCGGATGGCCTTGGGCCTTGTTTGGTTCGCGAAAAGGAAAGGAAAGAAAGGAAATCAATTTCTTGGTGTTTCATTTTCTTTCAAAATTATAATTTTTATCGATTTTTTTTTCGGTGTTTGAAATGTCAAAGAAATTCGAAAAGAAAGTGAATACTTAAGGTGAATAAGTGAATCATTGTTTGGATTGGTGGAACCATTTTCTTCCCTATTGGTTCAAGTTTTAGGGATATTTTTGGATGAAGTTTTTGTATCTCTAAGAATCTATTTTCTATATTTTTTTTCCATGGGAAATGAATTTAACATTTTTATACCCATGTTTGGTTAGGTTCGAAATATGTAGTCCAAAAATTTTAATTTTTTTCATTTCCATTTTTGGTTCACACATGAATAGGAATATTAATTTATTTAGTTTTTCATAAATATACTTTTATTAATTTCATGATGCTACTGACACATAAATCTACATGTTTGGGATATAAGTTAAAATTTTGAAAGTAAAGGAAGGATATTACCATCTAAACAAAATATCCAAACAACATTTTAGGAAAGCAAAATTATTCCCAAAGGGGGAGAGGGCTTGGGAATAGCTTTTTCACATCAATCCTCTAAACTTGAACCAAACGTCCCCTTAGGACTCGTTTGGATGGAGTTTTTGTATTCCTTGGAATCAATTTTCTATTCCTTTCCAATGGAAAATGAATTCAACATACCCGTACCCATGTTTGATTAGTTTGGAAATATGTAGTCCAAAAAATTTAGTTATTCCATTCTCATGTTTGGTTTACACATGGATAGCTAGGAATCTTGATTTGTTTAAATTTTCATAAATGCTCTTTCATTAACTCCATGATGCTACTATTACGATTCACATGATTGAGATAGAAGTTGTAGTTTTGAAAGTAAGGGAGGGTATTAGCATCTAAATAAATATTCAAACAACATTCATAGGAATGCAAAATTATTTTCAAAGGGGGACTTGGGAATAGCATTTGGTAAGTGTGTGATTGGAAACTGGGAGGGAACATGGGGGCTTTAGATTTCCACATATGTGGGAAAGTGAAATCCAAGCCACCTGGAAATTTTTTTTTCTTTCCTGAAAATATTGGTTGGATGCATTAATTACATTTGTTTGGATGATAATAACTTAATGACACCAACTGAATTTACGTAAGAAGCATTATGAAATTAATGAAATGATATTTATGAAAAATTAAACAAATTAAGATTCATGTTCCTATTTAAAACAAGTATAAATGATTTTTTTTAGATTTTGGGCTACATATTCTCAACTTAACAAAAAATAACTGGAAATTGCTGAAATACCCAATTTCGGGGTGGAAGTTTATGAAAAACCCACCCGCATGGTGGATTTTATGAAATACCCAAAATTATATATTTCCACGTTAAATGTTCCAATATTTCCTTTAAATGCTCTGTATTTACAAAATTGGCATTTTGATAATACCATTACTACCCCTTCGCATAAATTTGGTCATATATATGTATTTGAATTCACAAATTCAGATTTGGATTACAATTTTAGTCTTTTTTTCACAAGAGATCTGAATTCCATTGCTATATCTTCAACAGAGATCGCAAAGATCTTCCGTAGTTCACTGTACTTTTCTTTAGTCGAACTTCGATCATCGCTCATCATCATCATCATTATATTCGTGGAGAGATTTGAAGTTTTCCGGCGATTAGGTCAATTGTGGAGAGAAGAACTTTTTCTCCATAAGAGTTAGCATCGTTTTGAAAGAAAAAAGGAAAACTCTTGAATCTTTATTCCTGACAAATTTTTTCTACAAAAAATAAAAGGTTTCTGTCAATCGTTCTCCGTCATTTAACACGGAGAATGGCCATTCCCCGTGACTTTAACACGAAGAATGACCATTCTCCTGCATTTTAACACAGAAAATAGTCATTCTCTGTGATTTTAACAACGAAGAATGGTCATTTTCCGTGATTTAACACGGAGAATGACTATTCTCCTACAGTTTAACACTAAAAATGGCCATTCTTCGTGATTTTAACACGGAGAATGATAATTCTTTGTGATTTGAACACGGAGAATGACCGTTCTCCGTGATTTTAACACGGAGAATGGTTATTCTCCGTGATTTTAACAACGAAGAATGGTCATTCTTCATGATTTTAACACGGAGAATGACCATTCTCCTGCATTTTAACACGAAGAATGGCAATTTTTCATCAATTTAACAAGCAGAATGGCCATTCTCCGTGATATTAACACGGAGAATTGTCATTCTCCGTGATATTACCATGGAGAATGGTCATTCTCTTGCATTTTAACACGGAGAATATCAATTCTCTGTGATTTTAACACAGAGAACGACCGTTCTTCGTGATTTTAACACGGGGAATGATCATTCTCCGTGATTTTAACAATGGAGAATGATCATTCTTCGTGATTTTAACATGGAGAACGACTCTGCATCTTAACGTGGATAAAGGCAATTCTCCGTCAATTTAACAAGGAGAATGACCATTCTCCGATATTAACACAGAGAATTGCCATTCTCCGTGATATTACCACGGAGAATGGTCATTCTTCTGTATTTTAACATGGAGAATGACTATTCTCCTGTATTTTAACACGGGGAATGGCCAGTTGAAACTTTAGAGGGCCATAACTTTTGATTGAGAGGTCGAAACGAGGCCCGGTTATTTACAAAAGGAGCATATTTCTAAGAAGCCTGAGATAAACAATTTACCGTTTGACGGACTTTCGAAATTTTAGAGTCGAAAAAAATGATGTTTGGACCTCCATTTTAATACAAAAAATGACCATTCTCCGGTTTGTCGCAAAATGACCATTCTCCTGCATTTTAACACGGGGAATGACCAGTTGATGCTGCTGATGATGATGAAGTGGGAACTGATGATGACGACATGGTGTGAAGATTGCGAATGGAGAGTCACTGATGAGTTTTTGAAGTAGGGTTTGAAGATTTTGGAGGAGAAAACCTATATTCGAAAATGAGCAGCGTATGGAAGAAAAGGAAGAATCGAAATGTTTTTTTTGAAGAGTAGGTTTCGTGGATGTTTTCAATAATTTAGAAGGGCAAAAAGGTCATTCCGAACCCTTTTATATATTTTTCGCTAATTTTGGGCACGCGATAAAATATTATTTTGCAGTGGGTTTTCATAAAACTTTTGCAGTTTTTGGACATTTCATAAATTTTCCCAAAAAATAAATATGAATATGTTGAATTCATGTCCCATGGATAAAAGAAATAGAAAATCAATTCCTAAAAATATCAAACCTTCGTTCAAACGTTCTTTACTTTTCAACACCCAAATATAGAAAAATAACAACTTTCCATTTTCAAACCCATAATTAGGCAAATCAAACGAGCGTTTCAACAAAACAAAAATGGAACCGAAGGAAATTAGGAAAAGATTTTTACAGTCCGCGTCGTTATAAAAAAATGCTAAGTCTACAACCACATGTTTAGAACTTTCTTACAATCTCACTTTCCCATCCCTTACACATGGGTCCCGCCGGATCCCACCTCTCCTCTCACCCTCCTGCAACATGGGCTCCACTCAATCCCACCACTTACTCCTCTCCTCCAATCGAAGTCTGACACGTGGCGGTTGTAGGAGGGTTGTAAGTCCATCTCCATGGTGATTTCTAAAATTGAGTTTCTATCCTACTTGTCATTGTTATTTAAGAAGATTTCTATCATAGTTGGACATATAAATTGCACACAAAAAAAGCTATTCTCCAAAGGTTCTCCATTGCTATTCTCCAATGGTGCCCCGAGTACTGTCTCGAGGAAACTACTCAAACCTTGTGCACAAAGACGTCCATGACCACGCGAATGTATAACCGACTCAACAGTACACAATTGCATGGTATTAGTAAGACAACATTCAGAACACAGCATTCTCATATTCAACATCTCAGGCATCAACTCATTTCATTTTAATGTTCATTTCATCTCAGCATTTCAATGTTCATAGGGACAAGCACCATTCATTCATTTTTGTTAACAGTGTAATCGATTCATTCATTGTTCATTCTCTAGCTTCTTAGTGGTATTGGCTTGTGGCATTATCATTAATTATCGATCAACGGATGTAGCAAGACAATTTATTTAGTTGGCATGAATTACCGAGAGGGAGAGGAACACTTGTCCGTTTAGCTTCCCATCATGCGTCCGTCTACAATGGCACCACAAGTTTGGTTAATACTACATCTTGTTATGTTCCCTTCTCTCAGAATTCTCAAGAATAAATGCTATAAAAATTGATGAAAACAGGCAAGAATCAAATCATCGAAAACCATTCAGAAAGCATCCATCAAAACCAAGTAACAAAACCAACAGTAAAACATCCAGAGAAAACTCTTGGATGTATTTCAAGAGAAACTAATCCATTAGTTGGAAATGTTCTTATGCATTTGTCTATGATCGATTTGATAACGACGGTAAGTTTCCCCAATACTCGGTTCCGCTCGAGTTGACCAAATCACAAACCTTACATAGTGAACCACTAGGAGCGGAGCACTACATAATATACCACTAAGAAAAAGTTTCGTCCTCGAAACTTACAATAAAAGTCCTACCTCAAAATTATCAAACAGCGAGGGGTATTTCACCCTCATCTCCTCTTTCAGTTCCCACGTCGACTCTTTGACAGCATGGTTCTTCCATAGCACGTTGACTAAAGACACTGTTCGATTCCGCAAAAGTTTCTTCTTTCTGTCGAAAATCTGGACTGGCTCTTCAGTGTAGGATAAGTCAGCGCTAAGTTGCAACTGATCGAAGTTCACTACGTGGCTTGGATCATGCACGTACTTCCGCAGTTGAGACACATGGAAGACATTGTGCACATCAGCCAGAGCCGGTGGTAGTATAAGTCGATAAGCCACTGAGGCTACTTTCTCAAGGATCTCGAAATGTCCAACGAATCTCAGGCTCAACTTTTCCTTCATCCCAAGCCGCATCACACCTCGTATGGGTGTGACCTTCAAGAATATATAGTCGCCCACAGTAAATTCCAAGGGTCGCTGATGTACATTCGCATAGCTTTTCTGTCGATTTTGAGCAACTTTGAGCCTTTTTCGAATCAAACGGACCTTTTCGACGACCTGTTTCACAAGTTCTGGTCTGAGCACTTGTCGTTCACCGACTTCGTTCCAGCATATCGGTGATCGACATTTTCGTCCATATAATGCCTCATATGAGGCCATCTGAATACTTGCCTGGTAACTGTTGTTATAGGCAAATTCTGCCAATATGAGATGTACATCCCAGTTTGTCTTCGAATCGAGTACGTACAATCTCAGCATGTCTTCAAGGATCTGATTTACTCTTTTCGTCTGTCCATCAGTCTGCGGATGGTATGCCGAACTGAAATTCAACTTTGTGCCTAATGCTGATTGCAGACTTATCCAAAATCATGACAAGAACCGCCCGTCTCTATCTGACACTATAGAAGCTGGCACCCCATGTAATCGAATAATTTCACTTCATGTAGATTTGAGCCAACCGTTCAATGCTCCATGTCACTTTTATTGCAATAAAATGAGCCGACTTGGTCAATCTATCCACGATCACCCAAATCGTATCATTTACTTTATGAGTTTTCGGTAAGCGCACTATAAAATCCATACTGATATTATCCCACTTCCACTGCGGGATAGCGAGATTTTGTAATTCTCTGCCTGTCCGTTGGTGTTTGGCCTTCACACGATGACAAACTATGCATTGTGACATAAATAGAGCCACACCCTTCTTCATGCTATGCCACCAAAATATTGTGCGCAGATCCTTGTACATTTTACTGCTTCCCAGATGTAAGAAATACTTCGCAAAATGAGCCTCGGTCAGTATTTCCTTCCTGAGTTCCTCGTACTTAGGAATGCACCATCTTTCCTTGACACGAATAATATCATCTTCTACCGCAAAGTCGGTCGCCTTTCCTGTTAGAATCAACTCGTGTATCTTCTGCAGAAACGGATCATCCTTCTGAGCAGTCTTAATCCTTTCCTGGAGGTTCGGTTCAAGCTGCAGCTGCGCCAACTGTATATTCTATGTAAGAACTCTGAATTCGATCCCCATCTCTTCCAAATCCCGTAGTACCTCCTTTGCTAGTGATAGTGTCTCGACGAATTTTTGACTCAAGGCATCAGCTACCGCGTTGCCTTTACCCGGCATATAGGAAATCATCAAGTCATAGTCCTTGATCAATTCCAACCAACGCCGTTGCCTCAAATTTAATTCTTTTTGTGCGAATATGTACTTCAGGCTTTTGTGATCCGTGAAGATCTCGTAGGACACACCATAGAGATAGTGTCGCCATAATGTCAACGCGAATACAATTGTCGCCAGTTCTAAGTCATGAGTTGGGTAATTCTTTTCATGCTGCTTGAGTTGTCTCGATGCATATGATATTATCTTCCCACGTTGCATGAGAACACATCCCAAACCAAGTCCCGATGCGTCACTGTAGATCTGAAATTCCTTAGAGCCTTCTGGAAGTGCTAAAATTGGAGCCGTGACGAGCCACTACTTTAGTTCCTGAAAGCTATTCTCACAGTCGTCGGTCCACTTAAATACGACTTCCTTCTGAGTGAGGTGAGTCAAAGGCAAAGCAATTCTCGAAAATTCTTTTACAAACCTATGGTAGTACCCGACTAAACCAAGAAAACTCCGTATTTTACTAGTTGACGTAGGCTATTTCCAGTCTACCACTGCCTCTATCTCCTTTGGGTCAATGACTACACCTTATGCCGAGACAACGTGCCCTAGGAACGACATGTTGTTCATCCAAAATTCATATTTGCTCAGCTTTGTATACAACTGATTTTCTCGAAGCGTCTGAAGTACCGTTCTCAAGTGTTCAACATGAGTCTCCGTGTCCTTTGAGTAGATCAAGATGTCATCAATGAATACAACAACAAACTTGTCTAAGAGTGGTTGGAATACTCTATTCATTAGATCCATAAAAGCTGTTGGAGCATTAGTCAAGCCAAGTGGCATGACTAAAAACTCATATTATCCGTATCTCGTACGGAAAGCTAATTTTGGGATGTCTTCGGACCTGATCTTCAACTGGTGGTAACCTGAACGAAGATCAATCTTAGAAAACACGGTCGCCCCTTGTAGTTGATCGAACAAATCATCTATCCTTGACAAGGGGTACTTATTCCTGATAGTTGCCTTATTGAGCTCTCGGTAGTCGATGCAAAGCCGCATCGTCCTGTCCTTCTTCTTTACAAACAGCACATGAGCTTCCCACGGCGATACACTTGGATGAATGTATCCAGGATCCAGTAACTCTTGTAGTTGTACTTTTAACTCTTTCAGTTCTGTCGGAGCCATCCTGTATGGCGTCTTCGATATCGGGCGAGTATCCGGAAATGTATCAATTATAAATTCAATTTCTCTATCCGGCGACATTTTTGGTATCTCATCTGGGAACACATCGGAGAATTCTGCTACAACTTCGGCTTGATCCGAGTCTGCGCCCTTCATTCAGATGTCCTGAAGAGAAGCGAGGTACCCTTCACACCCCGAATATAGCATGTGCCTAGCTGTGACCGCCGATATCACTATTGTTTCCTTCGACGTCGAGCCGCACAAGTAAGAGAATTCCGTTTCTCCGGGTAGGCAAAACACAACTTTCTTCTCTGCACAGATGATTGTTGCATGACAGGCGCTGAGCCAGTCCATTTTCAAGATGATATCGTACTCTTTGATGTCGAGTACAATAGCGTCCAGGGATAAAGTCTTGCCTCCAATTTTGATGTAGCCGTCCCTGTAAATCAAAGTTGCAGGCATATCTCCTCCCGAAGGAGTACTAACACACAGAGCCGTCTTTAATAAAGTCATGCACATTTTATTTTCCGATGCAAAATCAGACGAGATAAAGCAATGAGTAGCACCAGAATCAAATAGTACACTTGCATGTATGCCTTTGTACAACAATATACCTGTTATGACATTCTTTGTGGTCTCTGCCTCTGCCCGAGTCAAGGCATAGACTCTTCCTTTTGTACCTTTTGGTGGTTTTGGTGCATCCTAGTTGGAGCAAGCAAGGGTAGTGGCGCCAGGCCCCGAATCTGGTTGTTAGGCTGTCCACGATATCAAACCCCTAAATTTCTACAATTTTTAATAAAATTGATACCGATTTTTTATTTTGTATATTGTATGTCGCGCGCAAAATTTTATTTTTCGTAATTGCTCGACGAGTGCGAATATGTAAGAGCGTACATATTTTTTAAAAAAATATTTTTTTATTTTTATAGCTTCAAAATAATATATATAATAATTATTCTTGCTATCATACCAAAATTTTCTAAGTTTGCTATTTTATTTATGAAAAGCCTTTCATTTATACAGTTATAATAATAAATAATATTCTTATAAAATGGTATACTAGAAAAGTATATTTATGTAAATATTATTTGTGCATACATATATTTCATAATTATTTATTAGTTTATTTTAAATAATAATATAATTTTCGAAATTATTATTATTAGTATTTTTGGAAAATAAATTTTGAAAATTTTGTGGCAATTTAAATCTTGATTTGATTTTTTGTATTTATTTAAATAGTTAAATTAATATCTATATTTGAAATTTGATTTATCTTATTTGATTTTAAACTAAAAGATATAATGTAATTATATTTAGATTGATTTAGATTTAGGTTTAAAATTTTTGAATGGATTTAATTTAATAATTGAATTATCTACTTGGGTTTAAATGAATCCTAATCCTTATCCAATTGGAAATTTCCACATCCTATAAAAGGCAGGTACTCCTCCAAATTTCTATCATTCATTATTCCTCCAAAATATTTCATCCACAATTCGTGCATCGTGTCGGTGTCAGATTTCTTATTCTATATTTACAGGCACATCAGCTCCTTCCCCGTGTCGGACACACCCCCGACAC
The DNA here is from genome assembly GCA_029216955.1 of Iris pallida. Classification (NCBI taxonomy): domain Eukaryota; kingdom Viridiplantae; phylum Streptophyta; class Magnoliopsida; order Asparagales; family Iridaceae; genus Iris; species Iris pallida. Next base: position 1,159,996 of record JANAVB010010997.1, read on the forward strand.
GATAGAATTCTCTAACCTAATTTTGTCCCCGGTGTCCTCCTCCCTGCCTCCAATCCAGCACCATCACCACAACAGCCACCGCCTTCACCCTCCAAGTCCAACTCCTTCCCGGCCACCCGACTTTGGCATCACCCCATCACTGAGACTCTAGCACCGCCATTCATCCCCTTCGCAACCATCCCTTGTGCAACCGCCACCACCATGACCCTCACTACCACCACCTATATACCACCTGGGCCGATCTTCTGCACACCCCGAGCGCAGCCCCGACTCCAACAACCACCACCTTCACCGTCACCACCGACCACCCAAACCGCCATCGCTGCCAACACCGACCCGAACCCCCAATTCCATTAACACACAACCCAGCAGCCACCGCGGCCAATACCGTGGTAGCCCTGCTTACACCACCCTCTTTACAACCGCAGCCTCCACCACTGCTACTAGTACAACCTCCGTCGCCAACCACCACCACTGCCGCCATCTTTCATTGCCACCGCGGTACCGTACGGCACCAGAAAACCCCACGGCCGACCACCAAACCCATCGCCCATCACCACCACCACCCCCGCCACCACGACCATCGCCGACCGACGTCACCACCAAAAACCCAGCCAAATCCCCAAAAAAAGAAAAGAAAAAGAAAACCCAAATAAATTAAACCCACCGCCACCGCCGTACTCACCTAGGCTCCGTCCTGGCCGTCGATCGACCCACGTGCTCCTTCTCCGGCCGACGCACGAGCGCCGCCCGTTCGTTCCATCCGCCGTGCCGCAGCTGCCCCTCGTCGCAGCACGCGACCGTCGTCGCCTCTCTCAGCCGGCAGTTCCGGCCGGAAACCAGATCGCCGCGCCGCCTGAGCGTCACCACCCTTTTCCCCTCCGCCTGCCGAACTCAGCTTCGACCCTATCGGCACCCTCCGGTAACCCCCCACTCTTTCCGCATCCTTCTCCGCTGAAACCGCCTCTTCTTTCCTATTCTTCTTCGATCGCCGCCCGTCGTCGCCCACTAGCGCCACTCCCCTTCCTCTTTTCGCCGCACAACCTTTCCGCCACACTCCGCCGACCCTTCTCCCGAGCTCCAACTCCTCTCTCTCCCTCCTTCCTCCTTTCTCATTCCCTTCTTATTCAGTAGGAGAGCAGCAATCAACTGACTGCGGCACTTTACCTTTTTTTTCTTTCTTCTTATTTTTTTATTATTTGTTTTTCTGTTTGTTTTTTTCTTCTGTGTATTTTGTTTTTTGTTTGCTTGTTTGAATTTTCCATTTTTTTCCTTCTCCTGGTATTAGTTAATGTTTAGGAATTATTATATATTATTACTTCTTCTTCTTAATAATAATAATAATAATAATAATAATAATAATAATAGTATTATTATTATTAGTATTACAGTTAGCATCTGTATCTATAGATAAACAAATAAGAATTTTTTTTATTAAACTTTAGTATTAATATTTTGTAATTATCATTAATATTATTTACATCATTTATTAAATAAATGACTATTTTTCTAGAAAGTATTTTGTAGCAAACACATAGTTTGTGCTTAATGTAATCTCAAAATACGGCTCTTAGCCGTAAATAATTTTCTAATATTATTTTGTTTCGCTTATGATATTTTTGGATTCACAAAATATAGGTTTAGCCTAAAATACTATTTTAACAAACTTACAGTTTTACCTTAAAACGACTATCAACTTTTCGGGTACGTGTTTGAAAGCGTATTTTGACTAATAAATAGTTTTCAAATTTTAATTGAGTAGTATTCATCTAAAAACATATTTTTACTAATAAGATATAGTTTTAAATTACCATATATATTTTCTAATAGTTATGTAAAATATTTTTCTAAGCAAAGTATAGTTTTGACCTAAAGCGATTTTACTAACTACCTAAAAATAATAATTTTGGATGATAAATATATATTTCTTTTTCAAGGACTATAAGTATTTTCTAAATCATATATTTTCTTATTTATCAAATTTCTTTGATTATCCTTCCGTCCATGACTAAATCATATTATTCATGTTCCCTCGCCAATTCAAGCCTACCTTATGTCGAACCTAACTAAATTGACCCTTCTGGACCCAATGGAACTGTCCGTGCCACCATCAGAGGTCACCTTGCATAGTTGTTGCACCGAAGTCGCAGTTCATGCCACCTTGATCATTGCAGTACACCAGGCGCCTTACCAGGCAAGACACCTTGCCATTTGCTGTTTATATATTTAGTTCATATTTTATGCATTATTATTATTTTCTTTATGCAAAATAAACTGTGATACATGGCATAACCTGTTAGAACTTACTGTTTATTTATATTTCCTGCTATATATTAGTTTTCTTACACATTAAACCTAGATTTAAGGGACCACCTTTGTGTGTTGCATTCATTGGCCTTGACACGTTGTACCACGAAGTTGTGTGTCGCATGTAGAATACGGACATGCATGACTAGCTGGCCACTGGTACGTATAAGCCGTACAATAGGAATAACCGCTAATAGAGGTTGCATGCTTAGTTTGACTTAGCGGTTATAGAGATTTTCTGTTGTGGATACAACATAGTAGGCATTGGGCGGAGAGGACAATTTCTTAGCGTATGGGCTTCGATGCACTTTTCCTTGTGACCCGGAAGCTCCACTGGAGATAGGGGTTGATGACCCATGATTACTGACAGCCACTAACGTTCTGCGGAACGTTATGCTCTTACTGATTGGGCCTCTGGTACCCCAAGGGGGACCATGCCGATCCTATTTAGCCAGGGCCCATGCGTAAGAAGGATTATTCTTAACTACATTTCACTTGGAATGGTTAGGCACCTTTATCCGTTAGGTACGAGTACTTTTGGTTTGGGTACTTGTATCTGACCGCGGCTTGGAACAATAACTTATCACGGATTAGTTCGCCACATCTTGTCCATGTTTGGTTGTAGGTGTGACTTACTACTTCGATGAGAAGGTATTGAACCTTGTTGGGGTCCGGATACCATATTGGATTCATAGCATGGAAAGATACGTCACCGTGAATTAGTTTACCATCTCCTATTCTTGTTTGGTTGGGGGGATGGTAAGCTAGTTTAATAGGTGCGTATTGGACCATGTTATAATTCAATTGACTTATTTATTTGAGCAATATTTATTCAGTTTATATGGCATGATATTATGTGTCTTGTTACGTCCCTCTGAGGACCTGGTTATCTCTCCAGGTGTGTGCTCTTGTCTTTCGTAAGTGTTCTAGCTCTAGCCGTGATCATCTCTACTTCTTCGAGGATGATTGCACTTTGATCATCTTCGCTTCGCTCGCGAAACTCATTTTATTTTCTATGTATTTTTCCCTTATTTGTTGGTAGTGGATTTGTCTCCGCCCAACATATTGTATCAAGACAATTCATTTTCATTATATGATATCTTTTATTCTTTTTTGTGCGGATGAGATTAGTTATGGTTCTACTACATTTTACAGCTTATGTATTCATACGAGATTTTCATATATTGGAGTATACTTCGTATGTATACAGCTGGCATGTCTACGTTCCTAGTCCTACGTATTTTGGGACTGGGGCGTTACATATTTTTGTGGTGGCCCATGCAGGTCAAGATAAATTGTTTGGTTACTTTACCGTACCAAGCAAGCCTGCGTATAGGATTAGAGTCTAGGATCTCATCCACATACTTGACCTCCTTCCTTGATTCCCTATTTGAACTACCGTTCGACTCAACGATTGCATCTTGCTTGATTCCTTCTATCATTAATCTTATCTCCCCTTCGTGCTTGCTAGAGGTTAGACAGGTGATCCCTACTAGTTAGACATGTTTCTTTTGTCCCAAAACACCATTAGTTTAATTCTTTTAAGTTGGGTAGAATGCCTTATGACCTAGCAAACCCTTTGTCCTTGCGACCTATATTAGCAAGTCTACTTAGATTCTAGAATTTAGAGGACCCTAACCCATTTAGCCAACCAAGGACTTGGACAAGAAGACTATATAACGACTGTATAGAGACCAACATAGAGTCTTAAGGAGTTTGAACTAATTCTACTTTATTTCAATCTTACTTTCAAGTGCCTATATTTTTTTACTATCTAGACTAATGATGCTAATGTAGCCTAACTTTTGCAAGCTCAATTATTTATCAAGCTTGTTCATGACATATGTTATTGGAGGCATCCACTAACGTATTGTCTACTCAGAACCGGTGCATGATGGTCTGATCAACCTAGTGCATTTTGGTTCGCTTTATCCATCGTTCTACGTGGATGAGGACATAGCTAAACTTGCCTTCTAGAGTTTCATCCGCGACTGCCTTGGCAACTCCTTTTGAATTATTCGGTCGCCTTTGAACCACATATTCGTATTCGATAACGTCGCCTTCGAACTCTATATTGCTTTCGCCATCACCTATTTTAGAAGGACGAAGGCGTTATACTAGAACTTCCTCTAGCCTTCCTATCGACTATGACCATTCTCATTCGATATTGCTATATCTTCATCCTAAACTACTCGTCCTTTCGGCCCTATATTTACTATCATGACTTTCTAATCGCTTAATTTAGGAGTAAATCAAATTCGTCCTCTTAATCGTGCTCTCAACCTACTATCAAGAAATCTTATCTTTTAGGTCTCTAATTTATTTTCTCATGATACCATACAATTCCTTATTGTAGGTTATCTGATTAAACTTTAACCCTTGATCAATTTCACACTTGCATTAATTAGCCATATCCACGATTATTCATATTTATCTAAATCACGATTTTCTAATGCATCTTGTGTTGAACATTGTGAATTGATTTTTCTTCAGCGCTACCCCTTTGTGCCTTCTCACCCCCTACTAATTCTTAATTTCGAGGACGCAATTCTTTTAAGTTGGGTAGGATGTAAAACCCCTAAATTTCTACAATTTTTTTAAATAAAATTGATACCGATTTTTTTATTTTGTATATTGTACGTCGCGTAGTTGCATTGTACGTCGCGTGCGAAATTTCATTTTTCGTAATTGCTCGACGAATGCGAATATGTGCGAGCGTACATATTTTTAAAAAAAATATTTTTCTAATTTTGTAGTTTCAAAATAATATATATAATAATTATTCTTGCTATCATACCAAAATTTTCTAAGTTTGCTATTTTATTTATGAAAATCCTTTCATTTATACAGTTATAATAATAAATAATATTCTTATAAAATGGTATACTAGAAAAGTATATTTATGTAAATATTATTTGGGCATACATATATTTCATAATTATTTATTAGTTTATTTTAAATAATAATTTAATTTTTGAAATTATTATTATTAGTATTTTTGGAAAAAATATTTTGAAAATTTTGTGGCAATTTAAATCTTGATTTGATTTTATGTATTTATTTAAATAGTTAAATTAATATCTATATTTGAAATTTGATTTATCTTATTTGATTTTAAACTAAAAGATATAATGTAATTATATTTAGATTGATTTAGATTTGAAATTTTTGAATGGATTTAATTTAATAATTGAATTATCTACTTGGGTTTAAATGAATCCTAATCCTTATCCAATTGGAAATGCCCACATCCTATAAAAGACAGGTACTCCTCCAAATTTCTATCATTCATTATTCTTCCAAAATATTTCATCCACAATCCGTGCATCGTGTTGGTGTCAGATTTCTTCTTCCATATTTATAGGCACATCAGCTCCTTCCCCGTGTCGGACACACCCCCGACACGATAGAATTCTCTAACCTAATCCCGTCCCCGGTGTCCTCCTTCCTGCCTTCAATCCAGCACCATCACCACAACAGCCACTGCCTTCACCCTCCAAGTCCAACTCCTTCCCGGCTACCCGACTTTGGTATCACCCCATCGCCGAGACTCTAGCACCGCCATTCATCCCCATCGCAACCATCCCTTGTGCAACCGCCACAACGACGACCCTCACTACCACCGCCTGTACACCACTCGGGCCGATCCCCCGCACACCCCGAGCGCAGCCCTGACTTCAACAACCAACACCTTCACCGTTACCACCGACCACCCAAACCGCCATCGCTGCCAACACCAACCCGAACCACCAATTCCATTAACACACAACCCAGCCGCCACCGCGGCCACTGCCGCGGCAGCCCCGCCTATAACACGCTCTTCACCACCGCAGCCTCCACCACTGCTACTAATACAACCTCCGTCGCCAACCACCACCACTGCCGCCATCTCCCATTGCCACCGCGGAACCGCACGGCACCAGAAAACCCCATGGCCGACCACCAAACCCATCGCCCATCACCACCACCGCCTTCGCCACCACGGCCATCGCCGGCCGGTGTCACCACCAAAAATCCAGTCAAATCCCCAAAAAAAGAAAAAAAAGAAAACCCAAATAAAATAAACCCACCGCCACCGCCGTACTCACCTCCGTCCTGGCCGCCAATCGACCCACGCGCTCCTTCTCCGGCCGTCGCGCGAGCGCTGCCCGTTCCTTCCATCCGCCGTGCCGCAGCCGCCCCTCGTCTCTCGGCCGGCAGCTCCGGCCGGAAACCCCATCGCAGCGCCGTCTGAGCGTCACCGCCCTTTTCCCCTCCGCCTGCCGAACTCAGCTCCGACCCCATCGGCACCCTCCGGTAGCCCCCTCAACTCTTCCCGCATCCTCCTCCGCTGAAACTGCCTCTTCTTCCCTCTTCTTCTTCGATCGCTGCCCGTCGTCGCCCACCAGCGCCGCGCCCCTTCCTCTTTTCGCTGCACAGCCTCTCTGCCGTACTCCGCCGACCCTTCTCCCGAGCTCCAACTCCTCTCTCTCTCCTTCCTCCTTTCTCATTCCCTTCTTATTCAGTAGGAGAGCAGTAGTCAATTGACTGGTGCACTTTATCTTTTTTTTTCTTTCTTCTTATTTTTTTATTATTTTTTCTGTTTGTTTTTTTTTTCTGTGTATTTTGTTTTTGTTTGCTTGTTTGAATTTTCCATTTTTTCCTTCTCCTGGTGTTAGCTAATGCTTTAGGAATTATTATCTATTATTACTTCTTCTTCTTCTTCTTCTTATTATTATTAATAATAATAATATTATTATTATTAGTATTACAGTTAGCATTTGTATCTATAGATAAACAAATAAGAATTTTTTTATTAAACTTTAGTATTAATATTTTGTAATTATCATTAATATTAATTACATCATTTATTAAATAAATGACTATTTTTCTAGAAAGTATTTTGCAGCAAACACATAGTTTGTGCTTAATATAATCTCAAAATACGGCTCTTAGTCGTAAATTATTTTCTAATATTATTTTGTTTCGCTTATGATATTTTGGATTCACAAAATATAAGTTTAGCCTAAAATACTATTTTAACAAACTTACAGTTTTACCTTAAACGACTATCAACTTTTCGGGTACGTGTTTGAAAGCGTATTTTGACTAATAAATAGTTTTCAAATTTTAATTGAGTAGTATTCATCTAAAAACATATTTTTACTAATAAGATATAGTTTTAAATTACCATATATATTTTCTAGTAGTTATGTAAAATATTTTTCTAAGCAAAGTATAGTTTTGACCTAAAGCGATTTTATTAACTACCTAAAAATAATAATTTTGGATGATAAAATATATTTCTTTTTCAAGGACTATAAGTATTTTCTAAATCATATATTTTTTATTTATCAAATTTCTTTGATTATCCTTCCGTCCATGACTAAATCATATTATTCATGTTCCATCGCCAATTCAAGCCTACTTTATGTCGAACCTAACTAAATTGACCCTTCTAGACCCAATGGAACTGTCCATGCCATCATCAGAGGTCACCTTGCATAGTTGTTGCACCGAAGTCGCAGTTCGTGCCACCTTGATCATTGCAGTACACCAGGCGCCTTACCAGACAAGACACCTTGCCATTTGTTGTTTATTTATTTAGCTCATATTTCATGCATTATTTATAATTTTCTTTATGCAAAATAAACTGTGATACATAGCATAACCTGTTAGAACTTACTGTTCATTTATATTTCCTGCTATGTATTAGTTTTCTTACATATTAAACCTAGATTTAAGGGACCACCTTTGTGTGTTGCATTTATTGGCCTTGACACGTTGTACCACAAAGTTGTGTGTCGTATGTAGAACACGGACATGCGTGACTGGCTGGCCACTGGTACATATAAGCCGTGCAATAGGAATAAACCGCTAATAGAGGTTGCATGCTTAGTTTGACTTAGCGGTTATAGAGGTTTTCTGTTGTGGATACAACATAGCAGGCATTGGGCGGGTAGGACAATTCCTTATCGTATGGGCTTCGATGCACTTTTCCTTGTGACCCGGAAGCTCCGCTGGAGATACGGGATTGATGACCCATGATTACTGACGGCCACTGACGTTCTGCGGAACGTTATGCTCTTACTGATTGGCCTCTGATGCCCCAAGGGGGGACCATGCCCATCCTATTTAGCCAGGGCCCATGCGTAAGAAGGATTGTTCTTAACTACATTTCACTTAGAATGGTTAGGCACCTTTATCCGTTAGGTACGAGTACTTTTGGTTTGGGTACTTGTATCTGACCGCGGCTTGGAACAATAACTTGTCTCGGATTAGTTCGTCACATCTTGTCCTTGTTTGGTTGTAGGTGTGACTTACTACTTCGATGAGAAGGTATTGAACCTTGTTGGGGTCCAGATACCATATTGGATTCATAGCATGGAAAGATACGTCACCGTGAATTAGTTTACTATCTCCTGTCCTTATTTGGTTGGGGGGATGGTTGTCACGCCCCAGAACCAGAATACTGGAGAGCGGGGGCAGACATAGCCAGCTACGTATATTGAAGTGCAACCCACCTCGCTATACGGTTACGGCTGTCTAGATACATGAGGGTTTAATACAAGCCAACAGTCTCCTATGGTCATGAACAAGCCTAGTGTCTCAATCGCAAGCAATATAAGTAAGTCACAAAATGTATGATCATTAAATATACAATAATAAGACGTCCCAAATATTACATATTCAGCTGATCATGAAGCTAGTCGTTACAAAATGTTAGGACTAGCAAGAGTTTTAGTCATACATGATCAACCCTAGGATCTGTCAATCATGTTACAGTCCGTAGGCAGACAGTAAGTAAGTGTAATCGAGCTAAACAGGTACTCGTCGGCTAAACGCCTCAAAAGAATATTTTTACAAATAAGTGGAAGATCAAAAATAAACCCACTCGTTGCCCTGGTTACGTCTAGTCGCCACCATCGGGCTGGAAAGTCGGCAGATCCTCTGGAGCTGCTCCGAAATCTGGCCATACAAAACCAGCTGGGTCAGATCCCAGAAAGAGCAAGTGCCACAAAGGAAGCTTCACTTAGGAACTAAAACCAGCAATTAGCACAATAGATAATAATATATAGTAAAATTGGAGAAAATATAACATCACGAGGATATACGATAAGATAACCATGGGACCATTCAGATAACCAGGTTACAATCCTTAAACCAAACAAGGACCGGGATTGTACCCTTCGTCTGAATCGAACTTGGTTTCTCCCATATATCAGCAAGATAATATAAGAAAATCAGGACATGTAATAATCTATTACAGGATTAAGGCAAGACTAGACTGATTAGACTCCATCCAATCATTTCACGGCCAAGCAAGAATTACGGCTTGATACTTTAACTAACTAGGGTTATCACAAGCCTAGTTACTAGCAAGATGCAGTGAGATTATTCCACAGCCACAAGCCCTGCAGACCATCCAGGTTACCCAGGTCAAAAATTAGGAGTTGAATTCAGGTGGGTACATCGTCCAGAAAACGTATGTACCCTTAGGTAGCTTGAAGGGTGCAACACATGACAGTGTGCTGAAAATGTGCCCTACTCGACGGCAGGCTACAGATCCCAGGCGCGCCCAGGTAACGGGATTGCCTGTAGCTGGGAAATCTCTTTATTACTAATGTATTAATCTAGTTATTAGCCTTAGTCCATTTCAGTAGGTACTCCTGACCGTGGTACTCAAGAGTCCCCCTAGACATGATGCAATACAGGATCGAATTATTTGTACAAGCACAATCGCCTATGGTGTCCAGGTCATTTATACAGGTCATGTCATGTCATGTCAGGTAGCCGTCGCAACATCTTATCAAGATATATCATGTCAGGTTATTATGTCAAGAGTACTGGTCAAGAGTGCGCCACGACGGGCCACTATCAGGTCATATCATGTTCACTTGTCAGGAGTACACCACGACGGGGCACTATCAGGTCATGTCATGTTCACTTGTCAGGAGTGCACCACGACGGGTCACTTTGTGTTCAGGTACGTGCAAGGCATCATAGTGCAGCATTCAATCAGGAGACCCAAGTTGATTTGGGGTTACAAGACATGAATTAACAGTAATAATCAAGTAATAATAATAACTAATAATTAAAGCAAGGTACAGGAAGGGGCCATGCGGCTCAGGGTCCAAAGCCCATGCGGTTCAGGGAGAAGGAGGCATATGCGGCTAGCAGAACCAGAAGGCACATGCGGCTCGGGGAAGAAGTCCTCATGCGGCCAGCGGGGAGCAAGGCCTATGCAGCTCAAGAGGAGCGAAATATTATGCGGCTGGGGTCGAGCAAGTTCCATGCGGCAGGTGGAGGTGTAGGTCCATGCGGCTGGCCGACCAATCAGGTATATGCGGCCGGACTCAAGGGAATCTCATGCAGCTAGCAGGGTTCGGCCTCATGCGGCAGGTGGACATGCAGCTGCAGGAGCAAGGGCGCATGCGACTGAGTGGGGAGAGGAATTCATACGGCTGGAAGAAGCGAGGTCCCATGCGGCCAGGAAGGGGGAGGGCGCATGCGGCTAAAAGGGTAGCGTCTCATGCGGCTCAAGAAGTGCAGAGTATTATGCGGCTGGGGGTTGAGCGAGTTATACGGCTAGATGTGTTCGGCCCTCATGCGGTTCAAAGTACTTCCTGTCATGCGGCTGAAGAGAACACTTGCCGCATGAAATATTCATGCGGTCAAGTCAAGCACAGTTCATCTTTTCCAAAATTCCGAGAAGAAGAACACCATGAGAGCCAAGTTCTCAAGCTCCATAACTCCATCATCCGGAGTCCAAATCCGAACTTCCATAGGTCAAAACGGGGCAGAACAAAATTCTCTACAACATAGAACCATCAAAACTCAGAAATAACAAGATTAAGTAGATCAAAATCTAAAAATTCTGAAAATAAGGTAAACTTAGATCTACAAGAATCTAGCCATGGAAAGTGGAAATGCCAAGTATTAAGTAAGTAAAAAATGCTGTAAGAAAGAGATTGAAGCAATAAAATTGGAGTTCCTCCATGAAGCAAGTTGCACTTGCCTAGACCTCTCTCTCTCTGGTAGGTGAAGAAGTAATGGAGGAAGGAAGAAGAGTAATGAAGAGAGAGAGAAGGAAGAATGGGTAATAAAAACCAAGGATGGTGGTAGGTTGGGGATTCACCCTTGGTTCATAATGAACCAAGGCAAAACCAAGCCAAGCCGAACCAACCCAGGAATTAAACCAAGCCATGAAGAAAACTAAGCAAGGGAATCATGCAATACAAGATAAAATACTTACACATATTCCAAAATACGTAATACGAACCACATGCATTACAACTCTACCCACCTTAAAAGAATTCCATCCTCGAAATTTAATTAAGAGGCTAGAGAGACGAGGACAAGCTATATTAATCACAAGCAAGCTATAACTAGGCAGGTAATCACTCATTCAAGCAAGGAATCGAAGGCATGAGGCATAAGGAAGACATTATACCTCACGAGTCAAACAAGTCGGGATACCGCGATCGGATGTCATCCTCACGCTCCCACGTTGACTCACCCAAAGAGTGATGATCCCAAGTAACTCGGACTAACTTGATGGTCTTGTTCTTGAGTGTCTTCTCTCTCCGGTCCAATATAGATACAGGCCTCTCCTCATACGAAAGGTTGGTACCAACAACCAAATTTGAATGATCCAGGACGTGGCTCGGGTCCGGGATATACCGTCGTAATTGGGATACATGGAACACGTCATACACCTCGCTTAGCGACGGCGGAAGAGCGAGACGATAGGATACATCTTCTACTCGCTCCAGAATATCGAACGGCCCTATATACCTAGGACTAAGCTTTCCCCGTACGCCGAAACGAATGACGCCACGGTTAGGCGAAATTCTCAGGAATACATGGTCGTCGATAGAAAACTCGAGAGGGCGTCGATGAGAATCGGCCCAATGGCGTTGGCGATCTTGGGCAACTCGAAGATGATCTCGGACTCTTCTGACCACTTCAACTGTCTGGGCAATCATTTCTGGACCGAGCATCTGTCTCTCTCTGATATCGTCCCAGGCTAGCGGGGATCTGTACTTCCTACCATACAGTGCCTCGAACGGTGCCATCTGGATACTGGCCTGGAAGCTATTGTTGTATGAGAACTCCACCAGGTGTAGGTGATCTTCCCACGAACCACCGAAGTCAAGCGTACAGGACCGCAACATATCTTCAAGAGTCTGGATCGTGCATTCCGACTGACCATCTGTCTGCAGGTTATATGCTGAACTGAACTGGAGATGACTTCCCAAACTCTCCTGCAGGCTACGCCAAAAGTGCAACGTGAATCTTGAATCTCGGTCCGAGGTGATACTGACTGGCACTCCATACAACGTGACAATCTGCCTGAGGTGCATCTCTGCTAACTGAGCTGTCGACTGACCAACTCTGAACGGGAGGAAGTGAGCTACCTTCGTGAGCCGATCAACTATAATCCAAATAGCATCTCGACCAGCTGGGGATCTAGGTAATCTAGTCATGAAATCCATGGTCACATGTTTCCACTTCCATTCTGGAATCGGCAAAGTCTGAAGAAGTCCAGCGGGCCTCTGATGTTCAGCCTTGACTTGTTGGCAAACCAAACACCGAGAGACAAACCGAGCTATCTCCCTCTTTATGCCATTCCACCAAAAGTACTGACGGATATCATGGTACATCTTCTACTGCCAGGATGGATGGAATACTGAGAACTGTGAGCCTCTGCCATAATTTCCTGTCTGATATCTCTACTGGGTACACAAAGACACTTACCATGCCTAAGTGTACCGTCTTCATGAATACACAACTCGGGTCGCCGGCCTGTCTCACACTCTGCTCTGAGTCGCTGAAGCTTGGAATCTGCTGACTGCGCCATCCGGATCCTCTCGACTATAGTGGACTGAACTTGCATGCTGGCCATCAATGCTACACTGGAAGGGAGAACAACTTCAATACCCATCTTCTGAAGATCTGCTAACAGCTCTGGTTGGGCTGTTAGGAAATAGACTCCGGTTCTCCTGCTTAATGCATCTGCAACAACGTTGGCCTTCCCGGGATGATACTGCAAGTTGACATCATAATCCACAAGAAGCTCCAGCCACCACCTCTGACGCATGTTAAAATCCTTCTGGGTGAAAACATACTTCAGGCTCTTATGGCCGGTGAAAATCTCCACCCTGTCTCCATACAAGTAGTGCCTCCACAACTTAAGGGCAAATACTACTGCTGCCAGCTCTAAGTCATGGGTCGGATAATTCCTCTCATGATCACGAAGTTGCCGTGATGCATAAGCTATTACCTTCCCATGTTGCATCAGAACACATCCTAGGCCTCTGTCTGAAGCATCACAATATACTGAGAATCCTTCGGTTCCATCTGGAAGCGCGAGAATGGGAGCCGTCATCAAGCCTCGCTTCAACTTCTCAAAAGAATCCTGGCACTCTGCTGTCCAAGCAAACTGTACATCCTTGCGGGTCAACTGGGTCAATGGCGCCGAGATTCGGGCAAAGTCTGAAATAAACCGCCTGTAGTAGCCGGCTAATCCAAGAAAATTACGAACTTCTGCAACTGTGCTGGGCACCGGCCATGACTCAATAGCCACAATCTTCTGGAGATCCACTTCTACTCCTCCTCGAGTGATGATGTGACCCAAGTACGAAATACGATCTAGCCAGAACTCGTATTTACTGAACTTGGCATACAACTGGTGCTCCCTGAGAATCTGAAAACCACACGGAGATGTTGCTCATCCTCCTCCTCACTCTTGCTGTAGACCAGGATGTCATCCAAGAACACAATCACAAACTGATCCAAGTAAGGCATAAAAATGCGATTCATGAGATCCATGAATACCGCCGGCACATTGGTTGCTCCAAAAGGCATCACAAGGAACTCCCAATGCCCATACCTTGATCTAAAAGCTGTCTTCGGGATATCCTGCTCTCTGACTCTGATCTGATGATATCCTGAGCGCAAGTCTATCTTCGAGAATACTGTTGCCCCTTTGAGCTGATCAAACAAGTCATCTATCCTCGGAAGAGGATATCTGTTCTTGATTGTCACTGAGTTCAAAGTACGATAATCAACACATAACCTGGACGTACCGTCCTTCTTTTTCACAAGAAGCATCGGGCTCCCCAAGGCGATCCACTAGCACGAATGAATCCCTTGGTTCGAAGTTCTTCAATCATCTTATACAAGATCTCCAATTCTGAAGGCGCCATCCTGGTAGACTCTCTATGATACTGGAGCTGTTCCGGGAATCAAGTCGATGGTGAACTCGATCTCCCGCTCTGGCGGCATACCTGGAAGCTCTTCTGGGAAAAATATCTGGAAACTCTTCGACTATCCGGGACAACTGTACTGCTGCTACTGCCATCCACAATACTGGAGGAGAAGGCTCAACTTCGCCTCGGGAGAAGGAAAACTCTGGCTTGCCTGGAATGCTAAAAACAACCCTACCAATATGGCAATCTATTCTAGCATACTGGTTCCTCAACCAATCCATCCCTAGGACCACATCATAATCGACCATCGGGAACTCTATCAATCTAGCGGAAGATTCCTTACCGCTAACTACGATCCGACACGAGGAAAACACCCTATCGACTCCCACAAGTCCGTTGCCAGTAAGTATATTGAGCCTTACTGATAATGACTCGGGCTCCAATCCTATCCGTGTCGCGAATCGTGCAGACATAAAAGAATACGATGTACCAGAATCAAATAAAGCTGAAGATGGAAAGGAGTTGACAAGAATAGTACCTGCCACTACCTCCTGGTGCCAATCCTTCCTCTGCGGTCATCACCATAGCCTGACCATGCCCTCGGGGTACTGGTCCCCTCTGCTGAAATTCTCGCTGCCTATTCTGACTCAAGGCTTGGGCCTGAGTATGCTGCTGGAGGTTCTGCTGCTGGAATACCTGGGACTGAGGCGGCAAGGGCCTCGGCAATGGATACTGCTGCTGCTGGACCGGAGCTGGTCCTTTCACCGAAGAGCTAGAAAGGTTGGACGATGATGAACCACCCTATTCGGGCAGGATCCAACCCTATGGTCTGCTGCTCCACAAGCCAGACACAATCTCTGTGCCCTGCGATACTCTGCCACTACATGGCCTGCCTTCCCACAATGAGAACATCCCACTGCGAAAGTCTGCTTCTGCTTCTGCTACTATTGAGGGTACGTCGGGATTGAATGCTGAACCGACGTCACTGAGGCTGCCCGCCTCAGAGCTCCAATAGTCAAAGCCCTGGCTGCCGGGGCTGGGGCTGAAGACTGATTCATCTGGCCGTGGGATCTCTTCCGACCTCTGGCCCTATCCACAATCCTCTGGGAGGTATACTCATGCCTCCTAGCTGCTCTCAAGACTGCATCAAAAGTTTGACGCTCAAACTGCTCGACTGCTAACAAAATCTCCAGGTGAAGCCCTTGCTGAAATCGCTGGGCTCTATCATACTCGGTTGCCACCAAGGTGGGAGCAAACCGACTGAGTCTTGAAAACTCGGCCGCAAATCCGTCGACCATCCTGTCCATCTGCTTCAGATTGGTGAAACTCGTCTGTAGATCGTACCGAGCTACATCATTAAAATACTTGGTCTGAAATCTCTCTCTAAATACTGTCCAAGCAATGGGTGCTGCTAATCCAACGGCCTGAGCCGCCCACCAGCTGCGGGCCAAATCCAAACTGCAGGCGCACTACGGCCACCTTCTCGTTCTCTGGGGTCCTGGCTGCTTCTAGAATCACCTCCGTGTTCTGAAGCCAAGCATCTGCAGCGATAGCATCTTCACTACCATCGAAGAAGGGAGGGTTCAAGCGCTTGAAGCTATTGGTCGTGCTGTTACCCTGATGACCTCCTCTGGTCAAAGTATCCGTCACTGCCTGGTGCAAGGCATCTCCACGACGATCTTGGAAAGCTATCAAGGTCCTGACGAGTCCTACCAAAGTGCCATCATCAGGTTCGACAGGCTGAACTGGCTGGACTGGTGGCTCTCCATCAGAAGATACGACTCTGGAGGCTACTCCGGAATGCTGGGGTTGATCTCCTGGTTGCTGCTGATCCACAAAAAGTGCTCTGCCTTGCTGACCGACAGGTCCAGGAACGATGCCGCTGAAGAAGACGACATGGGAACAATAAGGAAGGACCAGGACAGATCAACGATACAAGCATATGATCAGGACAAGAATCCAGGGATTCAGAAGATACGAGCAGAGATCAAAGGCGAATACTGATTGAGACATCTATTCGGTAAACCCTCACATATCTTGATTTACAAGACCTGCATGGGCCACCACTTAAACCATGTCACGCCCCAGAACCAGAATACTAGAGAGCAGGGGCAGACATAGCCAGCTACATATATTGAAGTGCAACCCACCTCGCTATACGGTCACGACTGTCTAGATACATGAGGGTTTACTACAAGCCAACAGTCTCCTATGGTCATGAACAAGCCTAGTGTCTCAATCGCAAGCAATATAAGTAAGTCACAAGATGATCATTAAATATATAATAATAAGGCGTCCCAATATTACATATTCAGCTGATCATGAAGCTAGTCGTTACAAAATGTTAGGACTAGCAAGAGTTTTAGTCATACATGATCAACCCTAGGATCTGTCAATCATGTTACAGCCCGTAGGCAGACAGTAAGTAAGTACAATCGAGCTAAACAGGTGCTCGTCGGCTAAACGCCTAAAAAGAATATTTTTACAAATAAGTGGAAGATCAAAAATAAACCCACTCGTTGTCCTGGTTACGTCTAGTCGCCACCATCGGGCTGAAAAGTCGGTAGATCCTCTGGAGCTGCTCCGAAATCTGGCCATACAAAACCAGCTGGGTCAGATCCCAGAAAGAGCAAGTACCACAAAGAAAGCTTCACTTAGGAACTAAAACCAGCAATTAGCACAATAGATAAAATATATAGTAAAACTGGAGAAAATATAACATCACGAGGATATACGATAAGATAACCATGGGACCATTCAGATAACCAGGTTACAATCCTTAAACCAAACAAGGACCGGGATTGTAACCCTTCGTCTGAATCGAACTTGGTTTCTCCCATATATCAGCAATAATATAAGAAAATATAAGAAAATCAGGACATGTAATAATCTATTACAGGATCAAGGCAAGACTAGACTGATTAGACTTCATCCAATTGTTTCACGGCCAAGCAAGAATTACGGCTTGATACTTTAACTAACTAGGGTTATCACAAGCCTAGTTACTAGCAAGATGCAGTGAGATTATTCCACAGCCACAAGCCCTACAGACCATCCAGGTTACCCAGGTAAAAAATTAGGGGTTGAATTCAGGTGGGTACATCATCCATAAAATATATGTACCCTTAGGTAGCTTGAAGGGTGCAACACATGACAGTATGCTGGAAATGTGTCCTACTCGACGGCATGCTACAGATCCCAGGCGCGTCCAGGTAACGGGATTGCCTGTAGCTGGGAAATATCTTTATGACTAATGTATTAATCTAGTTATTAGCCTTAGTCCATTTCAGTAGGTACTCCTGACCGTGGTACTCAGGAGTTCCCTCTAGACATGATGCAATACAGGATTAGATTATTTGTACAAGCACAATCGCCCACAGTGTCCAGGTCATTTATACAGGTCATGTCATATCATGTCAGTAGCCGTCGCAACAACTTATCAAGATATATCATGTCAGGTTATTATATCAAGAGTACTGGTCAAGAGTGCGCCACGATGGGCCACTATCAGGTCATGTCATGTTCACTTGTCAGGAGTGCACCACGACGGGTCACTATCAGGTCATGTCATGTCATGTTCACTTATCAGGAGTGCACCAAGACGGGTCACTTTGTGCTCAGGTACATGTGCAAGGCATCATAGTACAGCATTCAATCAGGAGACCCAAGTTGATTTGGGGTTACAAGACATGAATTAACAGTAATAATCAAGTAATAATAATAACTAATCATTAAAGCAAGGTACAGGGAGGGGCCATACGGCTCAGGGTCCAAAGCCCATGCGGTTCAGGGAGAAGGAGGCATATGCGGCTAGCGGAACCAGAAGGCACATGCGGTTCGGGGAAGAAGTTCTCATGCGGCCAGCGGGAAGCAAGGCCTATGCGGCTCAAGAGGAGCGAAATATTATGCGGCTGGGGTCGAGCGAGTTCCATGCGGCAGGTGGATGTGTAGGTCCATGCGGCTGGCCGACCAATCAGGTATATGCGGCCGGACTCAAGGGGGTCTCATGCGGCTAGCAGGGTTCAGCCTCATGCGGCGGTGGACATGCGGCTGCAGGAGCAAGGGCGCATGCGACTGAGTGGGGAGAGAAATTCATGCGTCTGGAAGAAGCGGGGTCCCATACGGCCAGGAAGGGGGAGGGCGCATGCGGCTAAAAGGGTAGCGTCTCATGCGACTCAAGAAGTGCAAAGTATTATGCGGCTGGGGGTTGAGCGAGTTATGCGGCTAGATGAGTTCGGCCCTCATGCGGTTCAAAGTACTTCCAGTCATGCGGCTGAAGAGAACACTTGCCGCATGAAATATTCATGCGGTCAAGTCAAGCACAGTTCATCTTTCCCAAAATTTGAGAAGAAGAACACCATGAGAGCCAAGTTCTCAAGCTCCATAACTCCATCATCCGGAGTCCAAATCCGAACTTCCATAGGTCAAAACTGGGCAGAACGAAATTCTCTACGACATAGAACCATCAAAACTCAGAAATAAAAAGATTAAGTAGATCAAAAGCCAAGAATTCTGAAAATAAGGTAAACTTAGATCTACAAGAATCTAGCCATGGAAAGTGGAAATGCCAAGTATTAAGTAAGTAAAAATACTGTAAGGAAGAGAATGAAGCAATAAAATTGGAGTTCCTCTATGAAGCAAGTTGCACTTGCCTAGACCTCTCTCTCTCTCTGGTAGATGAAGAAGTAGTGGAGGAAGGAAGAAGAGTAATGAAGAGAGAAGGAAGAATGGGTAATAAATACCAAGGGTGGTGGTAGGTAGGGGGTTCACCCTTGGTTCATAATGAACCAAGGCAAAACCAAGCCAAGCCGAACCAACCCAGGAATTAAACCAAGCCATGAAGAAAACTAAACAAGGGAATCATGCAATATAAGATAAAATACGTACACGTATTCCAAAATACGTAATACGAACCACAGGCATTACAATGGTAAACTAGTTCAATAGGTGCGTATTGGACCATATTATAATTCAATTAACTTATTTATTTGAACAATATTTATTCAGTTTTATGGCATGATATTATGTGTCTTGTTACGTCCCTCTGAGGACCTGGTTATCTCTCCAGGTGTGCTCTTGTCTTTTGCAGGTGTTCTAGCTCTAGTCGTGATCATCTCTACTTCTTCCAGGATGATTGCACTTGGATCGTCTTCGCTTCGCTCGCCAGACTCATTTCATTTTCCATGTATTTTTCCTTATTTGTTGGTTGTGGATTTGTCTCCGTCCAACATATTGTATCAACACAATTCATTTTTATTATATGATATCTTTTATTCATTTTTGTGTGAATGAGATTAGTTATGGTTCTGCTGTATTTTAGCTTATGTATTCATACGAGGTTTCCATATATTGGAGTATACTTCGTATGTATACAGTTGGCATTTCTACGTTCCTAGTCCTACGTATTTTGGGACTGGGGCGTTACACATGATGATTATAGTGCTGATCCCGTGGGGGATTCTGATTCCTTCCTTTTCTACTTTCAGATACCCTGTGGTTGTCACGACCCGCACCCGCTTTTCGGGATGCAAGTACATGAGCAAGCCAGCTACGTACCAAGCGGACTCCAGCCCAACTCGAATACGTAAACACTGTCTGGACTATGGTAATGTGCTTAATTATGGTAAGACAAAACTATATCTCAATCCACAATAAGAATATAAAACATGAATGAACACTATGGATCGTGGTCTGCAGCCCACTAGCATACATGTCCAATTAGACTCGAAGAATATTATGAGTCTGTAAAGTAAGCCAACAAGTAGAGTATATCATGATAAGGAATAAAAGCACGAGCGGATATTAAACGTAATAACAATACCTGGATCCTGTATGTGCATCATAATCATCTACCATCCTGATCTGCTAACTATCTCCATACAATCGCTAAACCTGAAGAGATCATCAGGTCCTCAGGGGACATAGCAAGATACATAAAAAATATGCCTATCTAACATTTCTATCATGCATAAGAATATAAATAGGATATAAACAGGGAACGAGACAGAAACTGACAAGTGGCTATTGACAAGTGACTATGAACATGGATACGAAAACAACTACGCATAAATTAACTGCTGGAAGAACAAGTAAATAAGAGATCAATGGAATACCAAACCCTCGCCCCGAGTGGACTCACATGTTTGAACTAATCACTAACCCTCGTACCGAATATGGACTCGCAGGTTAGTTCACGACAAACACCCTCGTCCCGTATGTGGACTCTCTGGCGTAAACGAATCAAGATAACACCCTCGTCCCGAGTGTGGACTCTCTGGCACAAACGAATCAAGATAAATACCCTCGTCACGAGTGTGGACTCACGGGTGCAAACGAATCAGGAATCGCAGTTTAGTTACACATACTCGTAGATACGACTCAGTCAAGACACAGGTGACGACACGTATAACTCAGTCACGACATAGGTAAGAATATCTCTAGTATGAACTATAATGAGAACAAGCCCGGTATAACTACATTATCAAGTCACGAAAAGATGGTGATATACAAGCAAGACAAATAAACTGATATACATGGTATGAAGAAAACCTATAACCGAAATCAACTAGAGAACTAAACGATAACATATAAAACGGAAGACTATAAGCATGTAAATAAACTGTAGAGGGAGGCAAGGTATCTTGCCTGGTTTCGCGATGTGAGGATGCAGTTTCGCTCTCGTGTCCACGCCTCCGAAATCTAATTCTCCTAAATAATTTATTTAACTATTATGAAAATTATAACATAAATTAATATTTTAAACTACTTTATAAATTAATATTTTAAACTACTTTAACTATACTCAAATATTTCGTAGGACTTTTTAAATTGTATAACATACATATGTGTCCAACGAGACCTCAGAACACAGTTTTTAGGGTTTTCGACCTTCCAATTAATCGGTTATGACCGCACGTCAATAACGCACTTAAAAAATTATATTAAATTCCTAAAAATAATATTTAAAACTAATTTCTACAATATTAACTCTGAAATTCTAGAATTATAATTTATAAAGAATTATGTGACTAGTTGACTACTATGTCACCTAGTCTACCCGAAACTCGTCATGAATATGGCCTATTACTCAAAATAGCTAAAATAAAAAAATATTTTAAACAGGATTTAAATACCTTATTTTACAGAATATCATCATGGATATAAGGGTTAAGTTATGCTATAAGTTTGGGACATTCTAGGTTAGCAGGTTACCCGAAAATAGCTAGTTTTGACCAATAATTTTTTCGACCAGATTTGAGTTTCTAAATTCGTGAAAAAATACTTAAAAATCCTAATTTATATATATGAGCACACATAAAATTTAGTTTCGAAAATAATCACCAATAACTTATAGTTCCTTCATAATAGAGTTAATTAGATCCTACCAAAACATGAATATTACGAGTATAAATCATGAAACATTTATAGATGATTATACATAGAAAAAGCCATCAAAATATGATTTCTATAAATTTAATAACATATTTTTTTTACAAAAATTTAGGAAGGATTTGAGATGAAAAAATTAGGGTTTCTTACCAAAAGTCATTACTAGAGAGGTTGTGAAGACTTCTCCTTGCCAAAGCTCCAACCTTTCTTGCTATATTTGCTTGCTAATCCTCTCTTGGTGAGTTTGGAAGGGTTGGCAATGGCTATAGATGGTTGGATGGAGAAGATGGAGTTTTTAGGATTTGTTTTGAGTGGTTGGGTAGATGTATGGTGGATGAGATGAGTTTTTGTGAAGGATGGAGAGATGTGCAATGGAGAAGATGATGATGGAGGGCTACGAAGGAGAGGTGTCATGACCCGCACCCTGATTAGGGGCACGAGTACGTGGTTACGTCCAGCCTACGCTGCAGCATCGACGGTAGAACGCTGTCTAGGTCATCTATAAATACTACAACTAACAGATAAAGGTACCTGTACAGTATATACACTCCGAATGGAGGTGACATAGCAATACAGTCTCAATCACAAAACCAACTAGGATAGATAGCATAAAAGGAAATATAGATGAAAACAGAAAATAAGTTCGAAATCCACACAAGCCCGAAGCTATACACAACACCGCAGAGTCACAGAATATAATATGAAATACTGCTGTCTGAAAGTACTAGCTGGCTCACAGGCCAGGCAACCCTAACTAAGCTACTCTACTCAGGGTGAGCAAAGTCTAGTGGCTCTACTAACAAGCCATGGTCCAGGTCTACTCCATCAGACTCGACCCCATAATAGGTCGGACAATCTGCCTCAGAATCATCTGTAAATATCAATGGCATCCTGTCAGGAAAATGAGCAAGTACAAACACTAACAGCAGTTCCATGAATTAACAAATTCTATAAGAGACAGTATAATGAACTACAAGACAAAGATATATGAAGACTTGGGAACCGTTCGGAAGTTGAGTTACAACCCTTAAACCAAACAAGGATCGGGGTTGTAACCCTTCTCCCGAGCAAAACTTAGTCTCCAATCAAGGTATAACATAAAGTCATGTAGAACATGTGAGTCACTGAATATCATAGCATGGTGAGAAAGTACTGAATGTAGAACAGAACAGGATTTGATAAGAAATATAAAATGTGCCTTGAATTATTAGAGCGTTATGTGATCGACTTGGAAAACAAGATCAGGCTTTCCATCCGACCGGCTATGAACAATGTGTACAATAGAGCGGTAAGGCCGGTCACCATGGAAAGCTATGAACGATGTAGGGTAAGGCTTTACCCGTCGTGAGGCAGGGTATAGTTATGAACAATGTATACAGTAGAACAATGTGGGAATTTGATCACACAACCACTAATAACTCTCCATCCCCAAATAGTATAAAGGATCCGGACATAACACGTCATGACACAGGATTCAAAAGCAGGTGATCAGCCCACTCCCAAGTCCATGTCTATACAAGTACAAGTAATAAGTCGAGTCATGTACCAATATACCAAGTAACCCGGGAACAACATCTCATGCGGGATCCGACATATACTAGTCCGTGAACCATCGTGTTAGGAATCAAGTAAGACACTACAACTGAATCGGATATAGCAGATATCAAGACAATAAAAACTATCAGTGAATTTACTCGCCTGCTGTCCTAAGCTGTAGGGTATATCAATGCTCAGAGTGGTAATCAGAGACCTAATAGATGAGATATTGCATGTTAATTTAGGTTAAACAAAGTTAAGAATGATTTCTAATGAATGATATGAAATCTAGGTCAAACTAGGTCTCACTGAGTCACACCAAGTCCTGTCAAGTCAATCTAGGTCAAATCAAGTTATATCAAGTCAATCTAAGTCAGACTAAGTCAGACTAAGTTAACCCTAGGTCATACCAGTCATAGCAAGTCAAAACAAGTCGAAGCAAGTCAAACGGGATCAAGAGTTGACTTATAGTTACTTTTGGTCAAAAAGTCAACTATGGTCAACCCTGGGTCAACCCTAGGTCAAACAAGTCAAATGTTGACTAACAGTTGATTTTTAGTCAACTGGTCAACTCTGGTTTGGTTTTGGTCAATTCTAAGTCAAGTGTTGACTTGAAGTTGACTTTTGGTCAAAAAGTCAACTCTTGGTCAACGGAGGTCAAGACTAGCCTAAACTACCTTATCTAGTCATTACCTACCACGACAACTTATTTCTAACCCCATCTTAGAAGTCAAACTCAATATCTTAACAATATCCTATTACCTACATTTACCCTTCACAAGGTAAATACCAATACCTTGCCCATTACAAAGGAAACCCCTCTAGATCTCGGGATACTAGCCTAGGCTTCTTAGGGTAGCTAGACACCAACCTATCTAGTCATTACCAACCATAAAATCCAGGTATCTAACCCATCCAGTCCATCTTATGGTCCATGTTGGTCATTTACCCGTTATCTTGAATATCTCAAGATATTCAATGATATCGTGCGATACTCTTCTCTAATTCCCAAACGGAATTCCGATTTCAACCTAGGAGCCTAACCACAAAATATAATTCATACTAACTAAGTCCCCTCCAAGTTTGGACGCATTCCGACGCTCCTATCTCAAAATCACCTCTCACCAAATTCTAACTCACTCAATCACTCATTCACTCACTCACTTATAACACCCAAGATACCACACTCATAGGCTCACTCCTAGGCTCTTCTATAGACTCACACACATATGGATTTGGTTCACTCCTATAGGCTTACACACACACACACACAAACTCTAAGCTCACACACACATAGGCTTATAGGTTCACACTTATATTATACACATATCGGCATGTAGTGGACTGATTTGGGGGGTGATTTAAGGACATGTTTGGGACATCATATGGCTGTCATGTGGGTTAGATATAGGGGCTAAATATATGGTGTTATATAGGCTGTTTAGTGGTGGGTTAATGGGGCTGAAATGGGCTAAATGTGGGCTGAAATGGGGGCCAATTGGCTGTCCATAGAGGGCTAAAATTGGGACTGGTTTGGGGTGATTTCAGGGCTAACAAGGACAGTTTTAGGCTGTTATATAAGGCTGGATTGGGACAGCCATATGGGACTATTTGGGGGCTGTTTAAGGGTGGTTTTAGGGATGCTTAAGGCTGAATGTATAGGGCCAACTAAGTGGCTGTCAATGGGGCTAAACAAGGCTGGAATGGGGCTGAACAAGGCTGGTTTGAGGTTGATTTAAGGACTGATTTTGGGCAGGTATAGGGACAGAATGTATACTGGTTTGGGATGTCAAGGGCTGTCCATTTATGGACTGTTTAATGACAGGTTTGGGACTGCTACTTGCTGGTTTGGGATAGCCCATGGGGGCTGCCCAATGTGGACTGATTTCCCTTCCTTCTTCACTCAACACTCCTCATTTACTCCCATCTATCCCTCTAATCTCACACTCTCTCTAACTCTCTAATTCCCACTCTAACAAACACACACACTCAATACCAAACCAACTCCAAACACTCTCAAATTCAACTCTATAATATACATGAACACACACACACACATATATAGACACTCTCTCACACACACACACATATATATATATATATATATATATATATATATATATATATATGAACACACACACACATATATATATATTATATATATATATATATATATATATATTATTATATATATATATATGAACACACACACACACACACACACATATATATATATATATATATATATATATATATATATATTATATATATATATATATATATATATATATATATATATATATATATATATATGAACACACTCACACACTAACACAATAATTTAGGAGTGCCTAAACCGCTTAGACACAAATCAATTATTCTAGAGGTGTCCAAATTTGGGGAAAACTCAAGGACACAATCACAAACACAACTTCTCCTAGGACACTCCAACGGACTCAAACTTGACACGAAGAGGGACACAAACACACGGGGATCAATCCTACGGGGTTCAAACTATTTATTTGATGAAAAGAAAGAATTAGAGAATGGTTGTACCTATCGAAAGATGGATCCCAATTAAAATCCTCCGACACGGCTCCGACACAAACGAATTGTTTAGGACACACCCCTCCAC
>JANAVB010010997.1:1381593-1449093 GCA_029216955.1 Iris pallida
ATATATATATATATATATATATATATATATATATATATATATATATATATATATGTAAAATTGCTTGTGATATGACTATAGGAAGTGTTGGGACAGATTATGATCGTCATAAGGAGCCTAGTTTGGTCGAATTGGCCGACAAGTTGACCAGTTAACAAATCAGCTTTGGGTCAAACTTGATCCAAATCGACTCAAACAAACTCCGAATGACTTGAAAACTTGTGTATGACCTAAAAATAGTAACGAACTAGTTGACCTTGAGCTGACCAGGTTTGACCAGGTTTGACTAGAGTTGACCAAGGGTTTGACTTTAACTTAGAAGGACCTAGAATCATGAGAATTGCATTGTAGGCATTCCTTATGATATGTTAGACCTTGTTGTGACTTATGGTTGTTTTAAATACGTTTACATCACTCAAGTTCAGTTACACATCCTCATCAGCAGCTCAGATTGTCAGGCGAGTACATTCTCTGACCGTTTTATTCTTGCTTGGACGTATTTATTTGTTATATACTAGTTTACTTGTTGCTATCACGATATATCACGGATTATTACTATATGGATCTCTTCATACGATGTTATCCCCTCGGATACATCGGGTATATTGTGCTCATGTACTTTATCATATGCATCGTCTACTCATTGTATTCACACTTATTCGTCTATACTCATGTGACATTCATGTACACTCATGATCATGTGAGCCTTCATGTATAACCCAGTGTGTATGTGGACTAGCTATCCATGTGACGCACTACTTTCATGTGCAATAACATAACGTGGACAAATCCTTGTGTACTGGTTGGAGCGTGGGGAGTATTTATTTGGTTATGTGAACTATACCCTTTTCATGTGCAACTCCAAACTAGATTTAAGTCATATGTAACCTAAGCCAGTTTACATAACCAGATTATGCTCTACACTACGTAGATAGTTTAATTCTCTTATTATATCCTGTATATCTATATCCATATATCATGCTCTCTTTTACGGTCTCATATTTCTTTATCAGCAGTTCATGTATATTATTATATAGCTTGTTTCATATTTTTTTCATGTTATAAACTGTATGAGAGATATGTATTCGTTCCTACCCTGACTGGATATGTTAAAATATTATAGATGATGAGGATTGCTGCGACACTTACTATGGAGCAGGCCTAGTTGACACAGGTGACCTGGACCCTCAGCAGGATCCAGTAGTCGCTGAGGACTTGCCATGAGTTAGAGTACACTGATATTACTATATAGTTATGAGACTTTGTGTTGTATTGAGATTTATTATGGTGTTGTTTACACCGGGATTTATATTCATATTGTGACTCTCTGTTGAGATTATCTTTCTTTATTCCATCTTAGTTATTGTGAATGAGTTGTACCATATATATAGCATTCTCCAATTGGAGCATTTTCTAGATTGTGTTAGATGTTGGACCTAGGACAGTATTCTACCGCCAACATTGCAGCGTAGGCTGGACGTGCCCATGTCTCGTGTCCTTACACTGGGTGCGGGTCGTGACACGTTTTTAGTGGTGGCCTATGTAGGTCATCTCAGTCGCAACTAGTACGATTTCGTAGTTGTACTCGAACTAGAGTATCACTACAGCCTGCAGTAGGATATATGATATAAGTTAAGGTACTCAATCACATTAGGAAAACTCTTATCAAATTCTTGCTGTTAAATTACCTTATTTTAAAAACAAACTGTCCTCCTTTGATTATTTTGCTTCTTTCTCGGTAATTGATTCTTTGTTTGATCTGTCTTCAAGATGGTGGAGACACGATCACAGCGCTCTGGTCTTAGGGATACCACTGAGCGGTCTGCCACTTCTCGTCCGACTCAGCAGGACCCAGGGACCACAGTACCTCTCGTTCCAGCTCAGGTGGGCCCATCTGTAACTTTTGGAGGTGCTCTTCCACCGGTTTCGAGGACTGCTCCAGGAGTTCAGGGGATGCTACTACCACCAGCCCTAGGGGACAATTGATGTGGCGCAGTTCTTCTCCTTCATGCAGCAGATGATGGAGACTCAGCGACGCCAGACAGAGGATATGAGGCAGGGCATTGACAATGCCCATTAGTTAGCGATGGAGGCAGTAGAGAGGATGGCTGCCCAACCCCAAGAAGGGCAGATCCAGCTGTACCAACCGAGGACTCCAGGCATTCAGGACTTCCAGAAGATGTGGCTACGAGACTTCAAGGGTACCGAGGGTATCCTATATGCCGACGACTGGATCGAGCATATAGAGGAGATTTTTTGTCTCGCAGAGATACCGGCTAGACTCCAGGTGGAAGCCGCGGGCAGTCAGATGCAGGACCTTGCCCGCACTTGGTACCAGACCGACGACCTAGGGTTGGTACTACGGAGCAAACTTAGGAGGCTTTCAAGAAGGTTTTCAAGGAGAAGTTCTTCCCCGATACAGCACTTGGCGCTTTGGAGACGCAGTTCGAGAACCTGGTTCAGGGAAACCAAATAGTTGATGAGTACGCCGGAGAGTTCTACCACCTAGACAGATTTATGGAGGGCCTTAGCGAGACAGCAAAGGCTAGGAGGTTTAGGAAGGGCTTGGTTAAGGAAGTCAAGTCCTTGACCAAGAGCAACATGAATGCTACATTTGAGGAAATTTTGATGGGAGCTATAACAGCGGAGGATGATCTGGAACTGAAGACGAGAGAGGTCAAGATTTACATGGAGCCAGTGGCAGTAGGGGCCCAGCCAAGAGGCCTCATTATCAGCAGCAACAGCATCAACAAAAGCTATTTCAGCAGAAGCAGTTTCAGCAGGCACCGAGACAGCAGCAGACCATCAGTTGCACTTTCTGCAAGAAGCCAGGTATCACGACCCGCACCCTAGAGTAAGGGCACGAAAAGTGGGTACGTCCAGCCTATGTCGCAGTGTCGGCGGTAGAACGCTGTCCTAGGTCAACATCTAACAATATAAAGGTACCTGTAAAATATATACACTCCGAATGGAGGTGACATAGCAAATACAGTCTCAATCACATATAAGATAGAGCATGATAAAAGATAGATAAAATATGAAATCCACAAAGAGATACCGCAGATAGAAGTCTAAGTGTCTAAGATACACAAATCCAGAAAATATCTCAAATCTCAAATACAATAATCCATAAAGTAAATACAACTCAAGACAAATAAAATAACTATCTATACAACCTCTACTGTGTCTCCTCTAGGCTAGCAGGCAACCTCCAAGCTATCTGTAAAATTTATCAACAGGTCCAGTCAGGACAGGAACGAGCACATCTCATCTAGAAAATCCAAGTAAATGACAGAGAACTACAAAACAGTTATAGACAGTTGTATTGATGAACATGACAGTTTATATTCAGGTGATGGTATAGAGAGACAGATAAGGTACAAGGAAAGTAAGTAACTAAATAAGAGAAGAAATCATGGCAATAAAGACTGTAAAATAAATCTAGCTGAACTAGAGTAACATGATGAGTCCAGACGGTACAATATCAGTCGAGTGTAATCCCAATGTGAGTATAATACAAGATGAGGCGAATGTGATTCTAATCATTGTTCTAATAAGGTGATTCGAATAAGGTGATACGAATAAGGTGATTCGAATAGTGATTCACATGATGATCTAACAATGATTCGAATAAATTCTCCAAGTGTGTTTTAAAATACTTAGATAGACATGTAAACGGCTATGGGTAAATCTGGCACATCACGCACTGATCAGGTGAGAGATGGCTATCGTTCGAATATCATTCACATGGGGTGGTTCGAATAGTGGGAATGTTCACATGTCTAATCAAGTATTTCCCCACCCATCTAATACAAATGAATCCAAAATCCGACACATCAATCGAATACAAGTCCAACCAGCACATGAAGATACGAATAGGTGGTTCGAATAGTGATTCGTATGGTGATTCGAATAATAGAGGCAAAACGAGTAATTATGTGTGCCGTATACATGGATTCAGTAATAATAATACGTGTTTGAAACAGAGAATCACATACAACTAACTAGAAGTGAAGTACAATAATTGACAAGTAAATGAGAGAACTATCAGAGAATGTACTCGCCTGATAACCTGAACAGCTGATAGGTATAGAGGTCCAAACTGAAGCCACATAGTCCTATTTAGAGCAACACAGGTCAAGATGTATACGAGAGATGATAAATGAAATGTACAATGCATCTGCATGCTGTCTAGGTCAAACTAGACTAAAGTCAACTACTTGGTCAACTCTAGTCAACCACACTAGTCAAATTAGGTTAACTAGGTCAAGTCCTAGCCCAAACAAGTCTAACAAGTCTCACTAGGCCTGACCAAGCCTAGGCTAGCACTCACACAATCACAAGACAATGTGAACCACAACAATGCATAATATAAAATAGATAATATATATAAATACATACCTTCATACATACATGTATATCCACATTATATACATATTTATATATATAGGCATATGTTACATCATGCATATTTACATAGTTACATAGATATATACATTCATGCACATTTACATACATACTTTTATACATTATATATGTTAACATTCATTACAATGCATTATATTTTACTTATACCTTTGATTGATTCATTCATTCATATATGACATTCATTCATGCATATTACATACTTACATGCATCTATACACTATATACATTGTATATAACATGTAAAAATAGAAGAGGAAAAAAGGGGGAAAAACTAAAATAGAAAGGGAAGGGAAGGAAAATGTAAGGAAAAGGGAAAACAGTGGACATATACATGCTTGCATCATATATTCTACATTACCATACATGCTATCATTATATATTGCATTATATTATTTATATATTAATCATTCATATCTATCATTACATGTATACCTTGCATTCATATCTAGCATTCATTATATACTTTCATGCATACATTGTATATCATTCTTTCATTCATGCATTTATGCATTGCTTACATACATTATATTAATTGCATTCCTACATGCTTGCATTCAACCATATATATACATTAATGTAAAGAGGATATATATCATATATATATCATTTCATTCATCTAACATATCATGTATTACATACTCTATATTCATTTAATACCCATACTACATAGGCTCATAGGTTACACAAAATACATATATCGTATAGTCACTCTTCTACTTAAAACCAATACTGTACCAATTGGGCCTCTACTAAATTCTAGGATAAAAGTAGGTTGTAGCCCTTCGTGTTAGCTTTCTAAAACTTCAAACGGATCACATTTTCGTGTCCGGAAGCTCCCGAAATCGCGAAAATACCGAAACACGTTCATCTTTCGTACAGCTGACACTCAAATAATTTTATAAAAAGTTACATAAAGAATTTGGCTTATTAAAATATATATTTGAAAAGCTAACTTCGATACGGTTCTTTTAAAAAAAACGGGAGATAAATCGGAGTTCTAAGCTAAAAGTTATGACATTTCTAAGTTACTTTGGTTAATAAAAACGTGGATGAATATTATGACGAATTTGAGTTGTTTTGGACAAAAGAAACACATGTAGGCCCAGATACTTGGATACCAACATAGGTATCCAAATGAAACTCATTCTAACCATCCTAACTAAGATAAATCTACTCTCTAACCATTCTAAAACTGAATTTAAATATCTATTTAAACTATTATCATACATACATACACATGGGGTGTCCTAATTTGGGATCTATCAAGTAGGACATAAGACTCATATCTAAAATCCTCAAGAGAGCTCCAAATGGTCTCAAATTTGAATCTAAATGGGACACATGCATGAGGATGGATCCTACGGATTCAAAACTAATTTATATGCAAAGAAAATCGATTTAGATGATGGATTTTACCTATTGGGAGTGGAATCCCAATTAAATCCTTTAGGACACGGCTCCGATACGAAGATCCCTCAAAGTGGACACTCCTCCTTGCACTCCTCTTCCAATCCTTGGTAGCACCCTTCCCTTGGAGAATGGGAATGATAGAGGGAAGGTTTGGTGAAGGAATAATTTGATTTGGAGATCAAATCAATGGGAAGGCTCTATATAATTAGGGAAGAACAAAAGAAAAATAAAAGTGGCAAGATTGTAATGAATGAAATGAATCATTCTCCCCTAAAGGTGGCTGCCATAAAGAGTCCATTAGGGCTAATAGGAAATATCCTAATTGCCCCTCTCTAGTCTCATATGGTTAAGTCTAGACTAGGTTCAAGTTTTGGGTCAAAATGATCTAGTTTTGAGTCTCTAACTTAACCATTCTAACATGATAAAAATTAGTTTAATTAACTGACTTAAATGTTGGGTTTTGTGAGCCATGCTTAACTTAATATTGGGTCCCATCTAGAGTTTAAGCTACCCGGGTCACAATACAAGTCGGAACGAGACGAACTCAAACCCGACTAAACAAATCCAATAAAAACAATATTAAAAATATAAAATTTTCCCAAAATATTAAAATATGAAAAATGACCAAAATCATAATACATCAATTTAAACATTATTAAAATAATCTAAAATTCATCAATTAATCAAAATTCTAAATAATTCAAAAGTCACAAAATGACCAAAATACCCTTAGCCAAAAAAGTTGTAAATAGTCATTCTAATCACATGGTTAGGTCCCCATGGTCATGGTTAGTCTCTAGGCTCAACAGTTCTAGAGTTCACTAGCTAACACATCAAAATTTTAATTCACCAATTTAAATAGTATTAAATTAATAAAAATTCCTATAAAACATAAATTCTATTATTAAATAATAAACTTTTACAAAAGTTCAAAATTATCCTCATTTTAGAAAAGTGGGTGTTACAAGTCTACCCTCCTTAGAAAATTTTGTCCTTGAAATTAAGATGGTCGTACTTCTTCTAGAGTCTCGTCCCCAACAATCAAAGTCTCAGAACTTACCTAAATCATGCAATTTAAAAGAATGGCATACAAGGTCATGGTGTACGGTGGTAGTATAAGTTTCATCTAGGTATACTAGTTACACTAGACCAAAATAATCATTGGGTATCAAAACTTACAAGCAATCAGGGGTGTTAAACTGGAAAAGATACAGAAATAACAAATCATCAAGGCTTTAAGGCATAATCAAAATCAAAATTTAAAGCACAAATGTCGAGCATTAAAATCCAATCACAATATATATATATATATATATATAGAGAGAGAGAGAGAGTGTTAGAAGGGGAAAAGCTAGCATTATGTAAAGGTTATGTGGTTAGTGTGTGTATGGGTGTATGTGGACATGTTCATAGGGTTAGATAGTAGACATGTGTGTGTGTAAAATATACATGAAAGTATATAGGAGGATTTGTGTTTCAAAACAATAGCTATCAAGTTACACTACTCATGGCATATTGGTTAAACAATCTACAATACACAACCTATTTACTCATAACATGCATGGCTAACCATATATATACATATATCTATATGTATAGAGAGGTAGAGATTTAGTTATGTATCTATATACGTTATAAAAGTATGCATAAACTATATATATATATATATATATATATATATATATATATATATATATATATATATATATATATATATATATATATATATATATATGAACATAACATAGAGATATAACATAGAGATGAAGGGTTAGGTTTACATGGCAGTTGTGAACATTAGTGTACATTAGTGTAGAGTGTCAAGAGTACAAGGGTTATAACTTAAAATGAAGGGTTCAATCATTCATTTCAGTTTAACATTACATACTAAATCTGAAATTGAACTAAACATTTAAAATCAATGTAAAAATGTTAACATGTATTCACTTTCAGGATTTTGGTGAAATTCGAACATCAAAACCAACCCAATGTTCACCACAACCACAACCTAACATGTAAGAGTATGAAACCTAACATTATATCCCTACATATAACAATGTATATGGCTCAAAACATTACATTTAGAAACTGCAAATTGAACTAATCACTTAGAATCCAGTGTTAATGGGTTAATATGCACACGGTCTCAGATTTGACAAATTCAAACACAAAACTTAACCAATTTCTTAAGAATTGAAATCCTATATATAACATACATGTGCAGTGATGTAAACAACAACTAATAATATGAAATTTATATTTAAATTACGAATTTAAACTGGAAAAAAAAACAGAGAACTATTCTCTGATACTGTATTGTGTCAGAGATATTGGGGTTTTGAGAATTTAACATCAACAACATATTAATATGTATTTAGATGGGTTGGTAATCAAAGTGTAGCATGCATACGTGTCAGGCAATGTATCTGTATCCGCTATATATATATTCTCATGTCCCAATATAAAAATTAAATTTCATATCAAGACCAACATTTAGATTCTACCAAGATTGCAAAGTAGGTGATTGATGTAATCAAGACAGTTTTATTATTATTAATTTTTTATTATACAAGAAATAATGACAAGAAGGAAATAATGATAAAATCTGTTCTGCTTATCTGTTTAAAACAAGGAACCATTTTGAAACTAGAGCTATAATATCAAATCTAAGATAAGGTCTAGCAAAATCATCGATTCATTGTATTAAAAAGAAATTCATAGTAAGAAGTTACACAAGGTTTATAATACAGCTAAAGCTACTCCTAAGTTAAATAATGAGAAGCAAAACAAACAAAACAAACAATAATTCTTTTTTTTAGAATGACTGAAACAAAAGTAGAGAAAACATGTTCAAGAACATTTAAGGTATAATCTGATAATCATATGCATCTATCCAAAATCATGGTACTCTAAATTCTCGTCATACTAGTAAGCAAGGCTACGATAATCACAAAGTCCTCGACTTAGGCACATACCTCTAGAATCATGGTATTTAAAATTTTTGCGATGCCGCTAGCTTGGCTGCAAAAACCTTAAATTTTTACACCCGAAAAATATATCTAAAGTCAGACTATATATCCGCACCATACTGGCTAATGTGACTGTAGAAGACTAGATTCCATAACTTAGATGACCTAGCCCATATAATTTCATCTTGACAAAAAGTAAATTAAATCAACAATGGATACCAAAAATCAAATTCATTAACTAACCAAAAAAGATAAATATAAACTATTAGAATCAAATTTTGAGATATTTTATAATGAGATTCTCAAGGGTCATCCCAGGAATCTCTCAAGGAATCCTAACTGTGATTGAGTACCTTCAAAATATATCCTAATCCTACTGCAGGCTGTAGTGGTACTCTAGTTCGAATACCACTACACAAACTCGACCTGTATGGGCCACCACTAAAAACGTGTCACGACCCATACCCTAGAGTAAGGGCACGAGAAGTGGGTACGTCCAGCCTACGCCGCAGTAGTCGGCGGTAGAACGCTGTCCTAGGTCAACATCTAACAATATAAAGGTACATGTACAGTATATACACTCCGAATGGAGATGATATAGCAAATACAGTCTCAATCACATCTAAGGTAGAGCATGATAAAAGATATATAAAATATAAAATCCACAAAGAGATACCGCAGATAGAAGTCTAAGTGTCTAAGATACACAAACCCAGAAAATATCTCAAATCTCAAATACAATAATCCATAAAGTAAATACAACTCAAGACAACTAAAATAACTATCTATACAACCTCTACTGTGTCTCCTCTAGGCTAGCAGGCAACCTCCAAGCTATCTGTAAAATTTATCAACAGGTCCAGTAAGGACAGGAACGAGCACATCTCATCTAGAAAATCCAAGTAAATGACAGAAAACTACAAAGCAGTTATAGACAGTTGTATTGATGAACATGGCAGTTTATATTCAGGTGATGGTATAGAGAGACAGATAAGGTACAAAGAAAGTAAGTAACTAAACAAGAGAAGAAATTCATTGTAATAAAGACTGTAAAATAAAATCTAGCTGAACTAGAGTAACATGATGAGTCCAGACGGTACAATATCAGTCGAGTGTAATCCCAATGTGAGTCTAATACAAGATGAGTCGAATGTGATTCTAATCATTGTTCTAATAAGGTGATTCGAATAAGGTGATACGAATAAGGTGATTCGAATAGTGATTCATATGATGATCTAACAATGATTCGAATAAATTCTCCAAGTGTGTTTTAAAATACTTAGATAGACATGTAAACGGCTATGGATAAATCCGGCACATAACGCACTGATCAGGTGAGAGATGGCTATCGTTCGAATATCATTCACAGGGGGTGGTTCGAATAGTAGAAATGTTCACATATCTAATCAAGTATTTCCCCGCCCATCTAATACAAATGAATCCAAAATTCGACACATCAATCGAATACAAGTCCAACCAGCACATGAAGGTATGAATAGGTGGTTCGAATAGTAATTCGTATGGTGATTCGAATAATAGAGGCAAAACGAAGTAATTATGTGTGTCGTATACATGGATTCAGTAATAACAATACGTGTTTGAAACAGAGAATCACATACAACTAACTAGAAATGAAGTACAATAATTGACAAGTAAATGAGAGAACTATCAGAGAATGTACTCGCCTGATAACCTGAACAGCTGATAGGTATAGAGGTCCAAACTGAAGCCACAGAGTCCTATTTAGAGCAACACAGGTCAAGATGTATACGAGAGATGATAAATGAAATGTACAATGCATCTGCATGTTGTCTAGGTCAAACTAGACTAAAGTCAACACTTGGTCAACTCTAGTCAACCACACTAGTCAAATTAGGTTAACTAGGTCAAGTCCTAGCCCAAACAAGTCTAACAAGTCTCACTAGGCCTAACCAAGCCTAGGCTAGCACTCACACAATCACAAGACAATGTGAACCACAACAACGTATAATATAAAATAGATAATATATATAAATACATACCTTCATACATACATGCATGTCCATATTACATACATATTTATATATATAGGCATATGTTACATCATGCATATTTACATAGTTACATAGATATATACATTCATGCACATTTACATACATACTTTTATACATTATATATGTTAACATTCATTACAATGCATTATATTTTACTTATACCTTTGATTGATT
The DNA here is from genome assembly GCA_029216955.1 of Iris pallida. Taxonomy (NCBI): domain Eukaryota; kingdom Viridiplantae; phylum Streptophyta; class Magnoliopsida; order Asparagales; family Iridaceae; genus Iris; species Iris pallida. The sequence goes on from JANAVB010010997.1 coordinate 1,392,608, forward strand.
CATTCATTCATATATGACATTCATTCATGCATATTACATACTTACATGCATCTATACACTATATACATTGTATATAACATGTAAAAATAGAAGAGAAAAAAAAGGGGGAAAAACTGAAATGGAAAGGGAAGGGAAGGAAAATGTAAGGAAAAGGGAAAATAGTGGACATATACATGCTTGCATCATATATTCTACATTACCATACATGCTATCATTATATATTGCATTATATTATTTATATATTATGCATTCATATCTATCATTACATGTATACCTTGCATTCATATCTAGCATTCATTATATACTTTCATGCATACATTGTATATCATTCTTTCATTCATGCATTTATGCATTGCTTACATACATTATATTAATTGCATTCGTACATGCTTGCATTCAACCATATATATACATTAATGTAAAAAGGATATATATCATATATATATCATTTCATTCATCTAACATATCATGTATTACATACTCTATATTCATTTAATACCCATACTACATAGGCTCATAGGTTACACAAAATACATATATCGTATAGTCACTCTTCTACTTAAAACCAATACTGTACCAATTGGGCCTCTACTAAATTCTAGGAATAAAGTATGTTGTAGCCCTTCGTGTTAGCTTTTCGAAACTTCAAACGGATCGCATTTTCGTGTCTGAAAGCTCCCGAAATCGTAAAAATACCGAAACACGTTCGTCTTTCGTACAGCTGACACTCAAATAATTCTACAGAAAGTTACATAAAGAATTTGGCTTATTAAAATATATATTTCAAAAGCTAACTTCGATACAGTTCTTTTAAAAAAGTGGAAGATAAATCGGAGTTCTAAGCTAAAAGTTATGACATTTCTAAGTTGCTTTGGTTAATAAAAACGTGGATGAATATTATGACGAATTTGAGTTGTTTTGGACAAAAGAAACACATGTAGGCCAAGATATTTGGATACCAACATAGGTATCCAAATGAAACTCATTCTAACCATCCTAACTAAGATAAATCTAGTCTCTAACCATTCTAAAACTAAATTTAAATATCTATTTAAACTATTATCATACATACATATACATGGGGTGTCCTAATTTGGGATCTATCAAGTAGGACACAAGACTCATATCTAGAATCCTCAAGAGAGCTCCAAATGGCCTCAAATTTGAATCTAAATGGGACACATGCATGAGGATGGATCCCACGAATTCAAAACTAATTTATATACAAAGAAAATCGATTTAGAGGATGGCTTTTACCTATTGGGAGTGGAATCCCAATGAAATCCTTTAGGACACGGCTCCGATACGAAGATCTCTCAAAGTGGACACTCCTCCTTGCACTCCTCTTCTAATCCTTGGTAGCACCCTTCCCTTATAGAATGGGAATGATTGAGGGAAGGTTTGGTAAAGGAATGATTTGATTTGGATATCAAATCAATGGAAAGGCTCTCTAAAATTAGGGAAGAACAAAAGGAAAATAAAAGAGGCAAGATTGTAATGAATGAAATAAATCAGCAAGATTGTAATGAATGAAATAAATCATTCTCCCCTAAAGGTGGCTGCCATAAAGTGTCCATTAGGGCTAATGGGAAATGTCCTAATTGCCCCTCTCTAGTCTCATATGGTTAAGTCTAGACTAGGTTCAAGTTTGGGGTCAAAATGATCTAGTTTTGAGTCTCTAACTTAACCATTCTGACATGATAAAAATTAGTTTAATTAATTAACTTAAATGTTGGGTTTTGTGAGCCATGCTTAACTTAATATTGGGTCCCATCTAGAGTTTAAGCTATCCGGGTCACAATACAAGTCGGAACGAGACGAACTCAAACCCTGACTAAACAGATCCAATAAAAACAATATTAAAAATATAAAATTTTTCCAAAATATTAAAATATGAAAAATGACCAAAATCATAATACATCAATTTAAATATTATTAAAATAATCTAAAATTCACCAATTAATCAAAATCTTAAATAATTCAAAAGCCACAAAATGACCAAAATACCCTTAGCCTAAAAAATTGTAAATAGTCATTCTAATCACATGGTTAGGTCCCCATGGTCATGGTTAGTCTCTAGGCTCAACAGTTCTAGAGTTCACTTGCTAACACATCAAAATTTTAATTCACCAATTTTAAATAGTATTAAATTAATAAAAAATTCCCATAAATCATAAATTCTATTATTAAATAATAAACTTTTACAAAAGTTCAAAATTATCCTCATTTTAGAAAAGTGGGTGTTACACCAGGGCATGTATGGAATGAGTGCAGGAAGAAGCTCGGCAAGTGCCTACTTTGTGGTACAACAGAGCATCAGTTGAGGGATTGTCCCATAGCTACGGGACGTACAGCTCAGGAAGCAGGAGCTAAGGCCCCGGTAGTACAGCAGAAAGGACCATTGCCGACCCAGCAGCAGAAGTTCATTCAGCACCAGCAGCAGGCTAGAGGAGGTCAGCAGGGGCGAGCTTTCTCCATAGCAGCTGGTAGGAGACCTTATAGCTGGTTCTGTTCTTATCGACTCTTTTTCCGCATTTGTATTATTTGATTCGGGTGCTTCCTATAACTTTGTGTCTGTAGCATTTGCTATTAGACACCAGCTTTCTTCTAAACCATTGCCTAGGACTTGCAAGATCACGACTAGGGGTGGTATTATCCTCGTCCGTGATGTTTGCAAGGATCGGAGAGTAGTTTTGGGAGACCGCGAATTGGATGTGAGTCTACTCGTAATGCCATTACCGAACTATGATATTGTACTCGGCATGGATTGGTTGAGCAGGCACCAAGCCAGTATAGGTTGTCGAGGTGGTAGAGTTCTTTTCAGAGTGCCAGGAGAGCCAGAGTTCGAGTTCACCAGGCTGGAGACAGAGCAGAGCGGCAGAGTTTTCTGCAGGAGTTTCAGCAAAGGAGTAGAGTGTGCCACATCCATTGATAGTTGAGTTTATGGATGTATTTCTGGAGGAGTTGCCAGGGTTACCTCCGGACAGAGATGTAGAGTTCTCTATAGACTTGGTGCCCGACGCAGAACCGATATCTCAGTTCGTCTATAGAGTGAACAACAGTGAGCTTGTGGAGTTGAAGAAGCGATTGACAAAAGCCCCACAATTTTGACATTGCCATCAGGATCAGGCGGGTTCACTATCTACAGTGATACCTTAGGGAAGGGTTTAGGTTGTGTCTTACAGCAGCATGGGAAGGTGATTGCCTATACATCCAGATAATTACGTTCGCATGAGAAAAAATACCCTACCCATGACTTGCAGTTGGCGGTAGTTATCTTTGCTCTTAAGTTATGGAAGCACTATCTATACGGAGAGCGTGTGGAGATTTTCACAGACCACAAGAGCTTGAAGTATGTGTTTACACAGAAAGAGCTCAACATGAGATAGCACAGATGGTTGAAGTTGATGAAGGACTTCGACATTTTATTGCAGTATCATCCAGGAAAGGCCAACGTAGTTGCTGATACCTTGAGTAGGTATTCGGTAGCTATGTGTTTGATGATGGATCGTCACTTATTAGTAGATTTGGAGAGCTTGGGGATCGAGGTAATCATGCCAGGAGTTCAGATGCAGATGTGGGGCCTTCAGATTCAGTCAGACTTGATGGAGGGGATCAAGTCAGCTCAGTTTGACGATGTTACTCTGCGGTGTATTCGGAAGCAGGTTCGAGCAGGATTGGTGGATGAGGAGTTTGTCATTGCAGAGGATGGCAGATTGAGGTACGATTCCAGACTGTGTGTGCCTAGCGGAGAGCTTCGGGAGTAGGTCATGCAGGAGGCCCATCGTTCTCAGTACTCTATGCATCCAGGTGCCAACAAGATGTATAGAGATTTGAAAGAGCATGTATGGTGGTATGTGATGAAGTGGGAAGTAGCACGCTTGGTATCCAGGTGTTTAGTTTGTCAGCAGGTTAAGGCAGATAGGCAGAGGCCAGGAGGACTGTTGCAGCCATTGCCCGTTCTGGAGTGGAAGTGGGAGCACATCATGATGGATTTTGTTTCTGGATTGCCGCGTACACCAGGAGAAAAAGATGCGATTTGGGTCATCGTGGATAGGTTAACCAAATCGATCCATTTTTTGCCATTTAAAGTGAGTACGTCTACTGAGAAGCTAGCAGAGATGTATATGCGACAGATTGTCAGGATACACGGAGTTCTGGTGAGCATTGTCTCATATCGGGATAGTCGCTTTACTTTCCATTTCTGGCGGAGTCTGCAAACTAGTTTGGGCACTCAGCTCAAATTCAGTACTGCATACCACCCTCAAACGGATGGACAGTCAGAGAGGACTATTCAGACCCTCGAGGACATGCTGCGGACTTGTATTCTGGATTTTGGAGGATCCTGGGAGGATCACCTGTACTTGGTGTAGTTTGCGTACAACAACAATTTTCAGGCCAGTATTGGGATGTCACCATTCGAGGCACTGTACGAACGTAGATGTCGTACACCCTTGTCTTGGGATGACATTGGATTGCGAGCTTTATTGGGACCTGAGATGGTTGTTGATGCAGCCGAGAAGGTGAAGCTCATCAGAGATCGACTTCGCGTAGCGCAGGACAGCGGCATTGGACCGATAGCCACCGGAGACCTTTGCAGTTTGAGGTACAGCTTAGACTTAGGATTAGAATCTTGTTTGTTTTATGATTTTGTTTAATCATGTGATTTCATAGTTAAGTTGAGCCATTTTTGTGCTAGGTTGGAGATCTGGTGTTCTTGAGGATATCTTCGACGCGTGGTACTATTCCCTTTGGTGGAGGTGGAAAGCTTAGTCCGCGTTTCATCGAACTTTTCGTTATCAGCGGAAGAGTCGGTGAAGTGTTATATAGACTAGACTTTCTCCTGCATTAGAGGGAGTCCACAACGTATTTCACGTGTTACAGTTGAGACGGTATGCGGCAGATTCCAGCCATGTACTGGATCATTCCGAGATCGAGGTGGGCCCTACTCTCAGTTATCCAGAGCAGCCTGTGGATAATATGGATCGACGAAAGAAGGTGCTGAGGAACCAGACGATATCCTTAGTTCGCGTAGCATGGAGGCATCACTCTCTAGGTGAGTCTATCTGGGAGAGGGATGATGAGATGCGCGAGCAATACCCTTATCTTTTTCAGTCTTGAGGTATGACTTTCTATCCTTCTTGTCTATTCAGTTTTGTTTGTTATTTCGAGGACGAAATTATTTTAAGGAGGGTAGATTTCTCACACCCTCTTTTCATTTAAGGGTATTTTGGTCATTTAAGGGTAGATTTTCACACATTCTGATTATACTCTTAAGTTGTGGCATAATAAACTATGACATATTTATTGTAAAAGAATAAACAGAATGTCTAGTCTAGGACTTATCTCCAAATGTGGGGGTAAGGTAGAGAAATATGAAGTATGTGCATATACGAAGATCACAAGGAAACCCTTTTCTCAGGTTAATCGAAGCACATCTATTCTGGTGTTGGTACACTTCGATATCTGTGTCTTCAAACAGTTCTCTACAAAAGTCGGAATGAAGTATTTTATAACCTTCATTGATGACTTCTTAAAATACACGTTCGTCTACTTGCTCAAGGCTAAAGACGAAGTGTTCGAGAAGTTTAAAAAGTTCAGAGCCGAGGCTGAACGGTAAACTGGACAACAACTCAAGAGAATAAGAAGTGATCGAGTCAGAGAGTATCGATCTCATGAATTCGCAATATTCTATAAAGAACATAGAATTATCAATGAGACTACTGCTCCGTATTCTTCTCTATCTAATAGAGTAGCAGAAAGGAAGAACAAAACCTTGACAGAAATGATAAACTCAATTCTGTTGACTACAGGTCTTCCAAAATGCTACTGGAGAGAAGCTGCATTGATAGCCACTTTTATTATGAATAAAGTATCGCATGCAACTTCGGATATTACTTCTCATGAACTCTGGTTCAAAGTCAGAACTAACTTGAATGTCATTCGAGTGAGGGGTGTCTGGCATATGTGAAGCTTCTAGATCTGAAGATTCAGAAGCTCAGGACAAGGACTATGAAGACGATCTTCTTGGGTTATGCCGAGAAGAGTGATGCTCAAAGATTTTTTGATATTGAATCAAATCATATCATTGAATCTCGTGACACAGAATATTTTGAAGATAAATTTGCAAGGCACAAGAACATTGTTCTTGCAGATATTCCGAAAAATAATGAGGGTATGCAGGAAATTAAACTTTTCAATAAGAACGTAGTCCAAGAAGAAGAAGTTGTTGAAACAACTATTGAACCTTAACTCGCTGAGTCGTCAATTAAGCAAGTGAGGAGGCCGAAGGACTTCAAAAATGACTTTGTCACCTATCATGTGGAAACAGATCTACTTACCTATGATGAGGCGATGAAGACCAGAGACGCTATTTTCTGAAAAGAGGCAATAAATAACGAAATTGATTCAATCACCTCTAATAACACTTGGGTGTTGGTTGATCTTCCTGAAGGAGCAAAACCCTTCGGATGTAAATGGGTCTTCAAGAAGAAGATGAAAGCAGATGGAAATATTGACAAGTTCAAGGCTAGGCTAGTAGCCAAGGATTTTCTTAGAAGGAGGGGATCGACTACTTCGACACATATGCTCCAGTAGCCCGGATGACCACCATCAAAATGTTAATTGCTCTCACAGCAATACATAAGTTGGTGATACATCAGATGAATGTAAAATCAACTTTCCTAGATGGCGAGCTGACCGAATATATTTACATGCAACAGTCAAAGGGATTTGTCATCAAGGGTCTTGAAGACAAAGTCTACAAGTTGGTGAAAACCTTGTACGATCTTAAACATGCTCCCAAAATGTGGCATAAAAAGTTTGACAAGGTCTCAAGTCAAATGGCTACAGGGTCAGCGAGAAGGACAAGTATGTTTACACGAAGTTCGCTGATAGAAGAGGTGTAATCTTTTGTCTGTACGTGGACGACATGCTGATCCTAGGTACAGATATAGGCTGTGTCACGGAGACAAATATGTTCATCTCGACCAAGTTTAGTATGAAGGACTTGGAAGAAGCTGATGTGATCTTGGGGATCAAGATCATCCGGACAAACACTGGACTGGCACTGTCATACCCTCATTATATTGAGAAGATGATCACACGCCACGGGTATCATGATCTTCTAGTGATCAATATGTCTTACATGTGTGATTTAAAGCTGAAGCCTAATTCGAGAAAATGTGTCAGGCAGCTGGAGTATGCAAGCGTCATCCGGAGTTTGCACTACTAAAATACAGCAAATTAGCGACGGCCATATCCGTCGCTAATCCGTTGGCAAATCGACTTAGCGACGGATTGCCGACAGAATTTGACTGAAAAAATCCGTCAGGAAATAGCCCGTCGCTAAAAAAAGTCCGTCGCTAAGCTGTCGACATTCGACGGTTTAGCGATAGATTTTCGTCATCAAGAATCGTACATTTAGCGATGGCTAGCCGACAGATTTTCGTTAAATCAAGTATCAGGAAGTTTCTGATACTACTTTTTAGCGACGGACAAGTCCGTCGATAATACGTCGGTAACCGCGTATCAGAGAGTTTCTGATACGCAAAATCCGTCGCCAATCTGTCGCTAATAGTCGCTAATACTTGAAGGCAGAGCGAAGGATTAGCGACGGGATATCCATCGCTTAAGCTCTGAAAATCTTCATGTTTCCAGAACCTTGGCGACGGTTAATCCGTCGCTAGGTTATCACAAATTAGTCGCTAATGCAACGACGTAGCGACGGCTTAGCGACGGAATATATGTCACTTAGGTTCTGGAAATCTTCATAGTTCCATAACCTTGTCGACGGATATTCCGTCGCTAATCCGTCGACATCCGTCGCTAACTGGAAATGCTCCAGTTAGAGATGGATATTCCGTTGCTCAGCCGTCGCCTTCCATCGCTTGGTAGACGCAAGTCCGTCGCTAACTGAAAAAGTTTTGACAAAAAATTGCATAAAACAGAGCATTCCCTGTTCGTACAACATCCAAAACATCGAAACATCACAGTATGCATCAGACCTCATACAAACCAACAAACCAATATACGTCACACACCAATATACAAATATCTATCACAAATACATCACACAAACCAACATACATCACACACTAATATCCAAACATCCATCACAAACTAATATCCAAATATCCACCATTATCCCAAACATTCATCAATATCCATGTGACAATATCCAAAATTCACAAATATTCAACACTTAAAAAACATTTCCAAACATTCAAATACAATAACATCAATGAGAAGGAGGAGGTGGATCGTCCGCTGATCGTAATCCCTGCTGCGCCCGACGAAGATACTCCTCCACCATGTGTGTCGACAGGGTATCAAAGACATGGCCTGAAAGTTGGCATAGATGCTCTGGCGACATCATGTCAAGGAGTGTCGTCACAGCAGAAGACGGTACCAGAGGGGCAGCAGGGTCAAAAGAAAGACCTCTGACGGAAGAAGGACCGGGAATATCTGAAGCACCGGGAGCAGCAGTAGACGGACCAGGAGCAAAAGAACCGGGAGCAGACGAACTAGGAACAGAAGAACCAGAAGCAGTAGAAGAACACGAATAGTACATAGTCATATGCTCCCGCAAGTCCGACACCACCTCCGTCAGAATCGCAAGTTGTGTCCTCACATCATCGCCTGCCGGGGTCGTCGGAGGAGGAAGCGGGGGCGGTGAAAATCTCAGAATCGACGCCTGCAACGACTCCAGGGAGCCGCATCCGTAGAGGCGCCCTTTCCTAAAGCCACCGACGGTATCTACGAACATGTCGTCGAAGTGAGCGACCATAGAAGAGGACGCCTAGGCGGGTGTCATTTCACCGACATCCTCGACAGTAGGGGGCTGAACCCGTCTAAGGGCCTCACGATACGCAGCCTTTCCAATGAATCTGTTTATATTATAAGTTTTTCTAAGTTATAATCTAAATCCTATTCGTAAGTTATAATCTGAATCCTAAGTTCACCTAATTAAGTTAACAATACTTATAATTCTAACATAAATATCATAAATATAAGTATTTACATTAGTCTTCTTTGCCCTCTCGTCGACGAAGCTCCTGTCCTTCCGCCTCTTGTGCGTATACTGGAATATATCGTGCATGGTGACCGAGTCTGTCTCTTTTCCCTTCTTTACCGCCCGTTGGGCCTGGATATGAAATATTCGTAGAATTTAATTAACTCCGTATATTAATAGTACCAAATTAGATAGTGGAATGAATTTTCGGTATCTTACCAGATCTGCTCACGTCGCTGCATGGGGCCTTGATTCCCCCGTATGCAGACCCGCGGCCCGTTGATTCGCCTTCGCTTTCTCCGCTTTCTGCTTGTACGCAGGAGAATCTATCTTCTCTAAGATATGATCACAATACTCCTACCGGATCCAATCCTTCTGTCACTCTCCGACCCAGAAAATCGCTCGTCCTCGCTAGATTTTATCCGAATCATCGTCCTAGTTGGGGCATTATGCCGCACGAGCCTGGAGTTGCGCTCGTGCAAGGCAAGATAACAGGTTCACATAGAACTATCTCAATTTGATAACATAAGCAGCGGAAGAAAAACATAGTATAACATAAGAATCTCTTTTATTGAAATGAACTGAAGGTTACAAGGCTCTGAATAGCCCAACATAATATGCCAATTGGCTACAACGCTCATGATCTCTCTAGCTCACAAAGGATTACATTGTTCCATACATTATGCCTCTTTATAGCCACCAAGTTGTCTTCGGCCGAACATCTCCATGTCGTAAGTCTGAACGCATATGCGTAAGCTCCTCTTGAACGCCTAGGACTCCATGTCTCAGCACGTCCAAGCCAAGCTCCGCCCCGTACCGATCATAACCTGAGCCTGCACATAAACTAGTAGGGGATTAGTGCTTTCGTCCTCGCTTCGCACTGATCAAGACCCGCTCGCACCCAAACCAAACACTTAATTATTTAGTGAGCATGCATCTTAATTTGGTGATCTTTCTATTTAGCCTTAGGATCGATTTCATGGCAATACTTAAACATAGCATATTATCATGAATGTGTCCCATACCGTGTTCCTGCAGTAGATACAGTTAGCCATAATATGAACGTAAACATAGTGTTCGTGCTTATCTCCATCCCATATTGCCTAGCCTGCACGGTTAGAACTTAACATAGAATCATATCATTCACGCAACAACTAACCATAACTTAGACCATGCATAAGGGTCGCAGGCCCTGCGCCTGCTTTCGACTCTCATCTCAGCCCACCGGCCCTAACTATATGAAGGTCACGGTGTTTCGCACCGTAATGGACTTGGCATCTCTTATGTGTAAGCCTACAATCGCTTCGATACGGGTTGCTAGCCCAGTATCCGAAGGATCCCAAACTTACGGATATCATAGCTTATCACAGCACTGGACGGTCGTAATCTGTCCGAATGTTGTGCACCATAAATACCACATATAATTCCCTCTTAGGCTGAACGGTCCTGGCACCCCGGTGTAACTGTTCGAAGGAAGCCGTACCCGTGTACGGGCCATCCGAGTCCATTGACCATGCAATACGTGCCATAGCAAACACTCATAACATTCCAACCAATTCCTCCGTTGCATAAACATAGTCTCGTTCCATAAACGGTTTCCCGTGCCATAAACGGTTTTCCGTGCCATAAACATAATCCACCATTCATATGGGGAGCTCCGTCGGCGTTATGCCCCAACACATCCATATTGATGCACGACGTCCAACGGCTTAGTCATCTCATACTCGTATTCAACGCGTACCATTCGTAAGTCATTCTCGTAGCATAATTTTGTGGTCACTTAGTCTTTTTGTAGCATAAGTGCCCTAGGGCACGCTCAGCACCGTATTCAATGTTCTACGCCTAATGTTTAATATTCTCGGAGGCGTGTACGTGATGCACAACTCAATATTATCTTTCAATGTTCTACCATCATCGCCCTACCGCGACTCGTACACTTGATGTACTTCGCTTCCATGTTTCGATTATTCAATGTTCTATCTTAGTGTTCAACGCATACTTAGACCTGTAACCGTCGCCGAGCCACGCTCGCTAACTCGATAAACATCTTACGCATACCATAATACATTTTATTAGACGTGAAGGAATAGGGAGAGAGAGTCAAGAACCCACCCACCTTAAGCCGATACGCCTTGCCGCTTCGCCGATTGAAGTGTCTCGCTTCCATAACTCGATCGCATAGCTAACTCCCGGACTTGGCCATTCCTTCGAACCTTTCGGTTGATTTGGCCTATCGTGCGTATGCCACAATCCATAATCTAGCATAAAGGCATAGCCTGCACACCAGATCAACTAAAATCAACACTTGCTCGACGGGACTTATCCTTTGCATCGATTCGATTTATAGATTCCAACCGACTCAAAGCTTACCTTTGGCCAACGTAACACTTGCATTGATTTGCATCGATACCTCATCGGGTCAACACAACTCTTCGAGTCAACGACTCATCATAATGCACCGTGCGGAGCGGGGCATTATATAATATACCACTCAAAATCAGGTTCGTCCTCGAACCGAAACCAACACTTAATCCAAGTGCCTCGCCAGATCGTTTTACGATCTCGTGCTACTATCGTTGAATCATACAACTTAGTTTAGATCATACACATATTTTAGGCGTCCCACCAATATATGCATTTCAGCCAAGCTCAGTTGTAGGATATCGGGACAACTAACAAGCTCAACTTAATCCTCAAGCACCAATCAGTTCGTACTCAACTTAGTCATATCTTAGCGCCTATTTCCAAAATACTCCTCGTATGCATCATTCCATAACATGCGATCCTCTTCCAACATCTTGCACATAACTTAATTCAAACCATAACTTCGATCTCATAAGTTTCTCGACGGTCATCTAACGCATGCATTGCAGCAAGCCGTTGCGCATCCGATCGCAACAATTCTCCACAATGCCTACTCGCCCAACCATTTCCTATCTCTCGTATAACTCAAGTCTTTCATCCAATTATTCATAACATTTAGCCTTAACAACATGGACTATGTCAACATGTCACCATTTTCTTTGCCTACCATCCGTACTAAGTCTCGAACACAATTATTTTAACACGATCCACGTTCTTGAACTACCCGCGCATCGAGTCTGGGGCTACCCCCGCTAGGCAACTTATCCAGACATCATGCTTAGTCTCTCCCGATAAAAGAGGTCCACTTGAGTCTACGATTCTCAAAGGCAACAATCTTTCTGACCCAAGGTCTCTTACACTACGCCTATCTCCGATACTCGATCGAGTACGAATCCCTTACTAAATTTCGAATCATTCCCGACTAGTTCGTTCCATAACATAGATCGTACGCCCAATACATACATAGCCTAACCGTTTGCTCAACCGATCTACGACACCACTCTTAGGGTCGTTCTACTATCCGTCGCTCTCGCGCATTGCAACATTCTTGCAATCGCCTTACCGCATCACTACGTTAAGCACGTTTTTCAACATCTATTCGATCCAACATAACTTTTCTTGACCATATCGATTCTAGTACTCGCTAACTTTCGAGACACGATACTCACTCGCTTAGACTTATCCTCAACATGCACTACCTCATCCTTCATCCTCGACAAAATTTCTTATGCGACTTCTTTAGGGTCATCATATGGGACTTCAATATTCACTTGATTTGGCGGTCAAGTCTTCTAGGGTCATCTGCCCCGAAACTATGCTCGATAATTGAAGATCATCAATGAGGGACAGTTAACAACGAACCATGCTATATCCTATTGCGGAGCCAAATCAATTCACGCCACTTCCTATGGGACTTTACCCAATCTGACATACTTTACAAATCCGCAATTTATCTATCCCCTGCGCAACTGATGCGCCATTAACTATTCGAATCACTTATGCACATTGCATGCCGTTACAACTCGAATCACTCGTATATTACCTTCGACTATCCTTGCCAGTCATATGACATCTACTCGCCTCAAGTCCGAGTTTTTCCTATCCGTAATCATAGCTCAACACATTCTATACTCATCAAAACCATCCTCGAACAACTTTCGCATCAAACCACAAGTCCATATCAAATTTGCCATGCCTCATAAGTTCGATCATCCCCGCTGGATGAATCACCATACCAGCGCTCACGCAGAATGATCGTTCTAATTTGACGTGACACATGTGCGAGGCTGGTGTTGCGCTCGCTCAAGACAAGAATGTCAACATAGTGGTGATCCGCGAAGCAATCAATCACTTCTGTTTTCTTCCGAGTAACATCCATCGACTCTTTAAATTCTTCAAAGCATTCCTGCCGTCATCATACAAACTACCTTCAACTTAACTTGCATCTTATTCGTCCAACAACAATGCTCAACATAATTTTCGTTCATTCGATCAGAGTATCCCTGAGTTATTGTATATTGTCTTTGATACGCCTCAATACCATCGTCGATATGCATAACTTAAACATCTTCCTTTCTCATAAGCTCAAACCCGTTGCAATCATTGCCATTATCCGAACTCGAATACGAATCAAGTCTTACACACATCAAGATTCATTCTATTATGACTCACCACATAGTCGCGACGTAATTTCTAATTCACATATCCATTCTCATATCCCTAACTCGCACTTTCAAATCGTGCTACTGACTTATCGCACTAACTTGAATTCGTTCGAACGATTCCTTCGTACTTACTCGACATGTTCCTGAATAAGTCTTCGTACTAACTCAACATAAATTCGACTGGGTCGATTATTTCCTCAACGTAACATTCCTTTGCATATACTCCGTCTATCGTTCGGCTTATTCTTAACGAATTCTCGTCTGACGTATCCTCCATAGGTATGACTCCACACATACTCATTCAACTTAATTCATCGAAGCATACTAGCATCGACTCCTATCGAGTCATTCCCAATCGAGCCTCGATACTACCTCGTCCGTCGAGGGCAACATATCGTAACAATACAATCGTCTCGATGTAACCTATCGCAAGTCACCAACCGGCTTAACATAGCTATCGTTAAGTGGTATTCCATATACCACTCAGGATCGAGCCTATCATTATCGACACAATACTTCGCTATACTAGCTCGCATAATTGGTATTACATATACCACTGGGAATCGAGTCATTACTCGACATCATACTTCACATAGGTCCGATATCTATCTTCCAATAAACTATCCCGTATGGCGATCCTTCCGATCCCATCTCTAGCATTAGCTCAAGTTTGACACACATTCAATCTAACCGTACCATGGCGATCGTATCGATCACGCCCGCAACATTCGCTTACTCGCAGCTCAACGCGACACACGGCCAACATAAAAGTTCGTATACTCCAACTCGACTTAGAGTCCGACTCGACTCCAATCTCACTCGTTACAACTCGTGCAACAACTCACTCTCGATACTTAAGGTCATTGCTCAATCTCGTGCAACATATCGCTATCCATCCGTATAGCCATACCACACGCATCATACCATATCGACTCGTTGTACCGACGCAACGAACGATTCACGACTTGCTGCATTTCGTGCAACCAACAACACATATCTTCTCGCACTTTGTGCGACCAACAACACATAGCTCCTCGTACTTCGTGCGACCAACAACACATATCGTTGCACTTCATGCAACCAACATCACCATATTCGTTGCACTTCGTGCAACCAGCATTCCATAACTCGTTGTACTTCGTGCAACCAACACTCTCCGATGGCACCCGAAGATCACGTGATAGTCACAACATACTTGTGGCAGACGTACGCACTTAATATAGACTTATTGTATGGAACATCCAATGTAGTGTCGAGCAGATCCATGAGCCATGCGGTTACGGAAACAACTTAGAGTCAACTGAATTTGATAGCGAAGCAACTGAGGGTCAAAGAGATTCTCGCACAGTCCAAAGGATGGAACCGCTCTGATACCAACTTGTCATGCCCCGACCCGAGAAATCGCTCGTCCTCGCTAAATTTTACCCAAATCATCGTCCTCGCTGGGGCGTGATACCGTACGAGCCTGGAGTTGCGCTCGTGCAAGGCAAGATAACAGGTTCACATAGAACTATCTCAATTTGATAACATAAGCAGCGGAAGAAAAACATAGTATAACATAAGAATCTCTTTTATTGAAATGAACTGAAGGTTACAAGGCTCTGAATAGCCCAACATAATATGCCAATTGGCTACAACGCTCATGATCTCTCTAGCTCACAAAGGATTACATTGTTCCATACATTATACCTCTTTATAGCCACCAATTCGGCAGAACAACTCCATGTCGCAAGTCCGAACGCATATGCGGAATCTCCTCTTGAACGCCTAGGACTCCATGCCTCGGCACGTCCAAGCCAAGCTCCGTCCCGCGCCGATCATAACCTGAGCCTGCACATAAACTAGTGGGGGATTAGTGCTTTCATCCTCGCTTCGCACTGATCAAGACCCGCTCGCACCCAAACCAAACACTTAATCATTTAGTGAGCATGCATCTTAATTTGGTGATCTTTCTATTTAGCCTTAGGATCGATTTCATGGCAATACTTAAACATAGCACATTATTATGAATGTGTCCCATATCGTGTTCCTGCAGCAGATACAGTTAGCCATAATATGAACGTAAACATAGTGTTCGTGCTCATCTCCGTCCCATATTGCCTAGCCTGCACGGTTAGAACTTAACATAGAATCATATCATTCACGCAACAACCAACCATAAGTTAGACCATGCATAAGGGTCGCAGGCCCTGCGCCTGCACCCGACTCTCATCTCAGCCCACCGGCCCTAACTATATGAAGGTCATGGTGTTTCGCACCGTAATGGACTTGGCATCTCTTATGTGTAAGCCTACAATTACTTCGATACGGGTTGCTAGCCCAGTATCCGAAGGATCCCAAACTTACGAATATCATAGCTTATCACAGCACTGGACGGTCACAATCCGTCCGAATGTTGTGCACCATAAATACCACACATAATTCCCTCCTAGGCCGAACGGTCCCGGCGCCCCGGCGTAACCGTTCGAGGGAAGCCGTACCCGTGCACGGGCCATCCGAGTCCATTGACCATGCAATACGCGCCATAGCAAACACTCATAACATTCCAACCAATTCCTCCATTGCATAAACATAGTCTCGTTCCATAAATAGTTTTCCGTGCCATAAACGGTTTCCCGTGCCATAAACATAATCCACCATTCATATGGGGAGCTCCGTCGGCGTTATGCCCCAACACATCCATATTGATGCACGACGCCCAACGGCTTAGTCATCTCATACTCGTATTCAATGCGTACCATTCGTAAGTCATTCTCGTAGCATAATTTCGTGGTCACTTAGTCTTTTCGTAGCATAAGTGCCCGAGGGCACGCTCAGCACCGTATTCAATATTCTACGCCTAATATTCAATGTTCTCGGAGGCGTACACGTGATGCACAACTCAATATTGTCTTTCAATGTTCTACCATCACCGCCCTACCGCGACTCGTACACTTGATACACGTCGCTTCCATGTTTCGATTGTTTAATGTTCTATCTTAGTGTTCAACGCATACTTAGATCTGTAACCGTCGCCGAGCCACGCTCGCTAACTCGATAAACATCTTACGTACACCATAATACATTTTATTAGACGTAAAGGAATAGAGAGAGAGAGTCAAGAACCCGTCCACCTTAAGCGGATACGCCTTGCTGCTTTGTCGATTGAAGCGTCTCGCTTCCATAACTCGATCGCATAGCTAACTCCCGGACTTAGCCATTCCTTCGAACCACTCGGTTGATTTGGCCTATCGCGCCCACGCCACAATCCGTAATCCAGCATAAAGGCATAGCCTGCACACCAGATCAACTAAAATCAATACTTGCTCAACGGGACTTATCCTTTGCATCGATTCGATTCATAGATTCCAACCGACTCAAAGCTTACCTTTGGCCAACGTAACACTTGCATCGATTTGCTTCAATACCTCATCGGGTCAATGCAACTCTTCGAGTCAACGACTCATCATAGTGCACCGTGCGGAGCGGGGCATTACACCTTCTTCGAATGTCCCGAGCGAAGGTCATACACCGCGTCCCGTATCTTCTTCCCGGCGGCGCTTCTGTAGGTCATGCGGATCGCCTCCTCGCGTTGGGGGGGCACCAGAACATCCTCTGACATACAAATTCAATTATCACGTAATTAGAAAAATGGTGGATTAAAGAGTAATTAATAATGAACCACAAGATATATATATACCCTTATCTCGTCGAGCCAGACTTACTATAAGTCCAGGGCACCTCAGAAAAATTGAGGTAGGGTGCCCTAGAATCCTGGCAGCATTCTTCGGAAAAAACCTACAAGAAGCAACGACTGGAATATTAACTTGAATAAATGAAACAAATTTAATAAATTAACTTAAATTTACTTACGATTCACCCGCGGGCCATAGCACTCGTCGGAACTCACCCATCGGCCTCTCTGGTGGCGTCGGAGGAACCGCGGCTCCACGCATGTACTCACCAGTAATCGGATGTAACTGAGTTCGGGGGTACTCTGGAGCCCACCGTGCAGTAACTGGTGGATCTGCTGGTGGATCCGCTGGCTGAACGGATCCGTCAGCGGATGGAGTCGCGGGCATCGACAAAGGTGACGATAGCCCCGGGGTAGATCGACGGCAGGATGAGTCTGCGCCCGGGGTACTCTTCGGGTCGGAATCGCTAGATGGGGTCACATCCCGGGAATGCTGAAGGCGACCACGACCACTACCACCAACACCACCATCACGACCACGCCCACGACCAGGACCACCAACACCAACACCACCACCAACACCACCAGCACCACGACCAACACCACCACCACGACGATGAGTGCTAGCGACCATGACCTGTAAATAGAATACATAAACATAATTAACAATATA
Organism: Iris pallida; assembly: GCA_029216955.1. Classification (NCBI taxonomy): domain Eukaryota; kingdom Viridiplantae; phylum Streptophyta; class Magnoliopsida; order Asparagales; family Iridaceae; genus Iris; species Iris pallida. Next base: position 1,410,496 of record JANAVB010010997.1, read on the forward strand.
GAAGTATAAATGAATATAAAACTAAATTAAAATATATATACCACCAGCAGGACGACGAGTGCCGACGCGACGAAAAGGACTAGGAGTGCCATTTGATAAAGAAAATCATACAATAAGTAGACGATCGAACGACAAAAGCATAAACTGAAATAAGAATGCAGGAGTTTAAACTGAATTCACTAAGTTAGTTGTAAGTGCTTTTATGAGGTTAAACTAAATTCACTAAGTTAATTAGTATGAAGTGTTTTTATGAGGTAAAAATAAATTCACTAAGTTAATTGGAAGTGTTCATAATAAATACCGATATTTAATCTAATCATCGTCCTCGTCATCAGCCTCGTCTTCATTCTCATCCTCATCCATCGTCAACTTCATCTGTATCATCATCCTCATCAAGTTCTTCTTCTTCTTCTTTTTTTCTTTTTCTTCTTCTTCAGCCTAAATATTTGGGACAAGAAGCCTCTTTCTTCCCTGGTTGGCAGCTAAGTCTTGTGTATCAACCTCTTCCTTCCCTCTATTTTCCTCAACAATATCTTCAACATCCATAGTATCCGACTGTTATCCCAAGTATTGGAGATTTTCGATCTGGTCCTCTTTGTATGCTGGGTCTCCAATGTTGAATGTATTTCTAGATTTAATCTTACATACTGTCCACCAGTCAAATCGATCTCTACGATGCCTTAAATTGCTTGTATAGTAGACTTGAACAGCTTGACTTGCTATCGCAAATGTGTCGGACCCTCTATACCTCCTGCGATGATTTATATCGACGAATCTAAATTGTTTATCGATTCTCCAACCGATATTTGGTGTCATATCGAACCACTCATATTTGAACATCACAATATGCATATCATATGGGGCAGTATATTATAAATCTATAATATCCGGAAGTACTCCATAATAGTCAAAGTTTGGCTCGTCGTCATAGATGGTGCCTCTTATGCAAACACCAGAATCTTTGGTACTGAAGCCGTCATTGAGAATTTCAGTATTTATAGCATTCTGAGTTGCCTTAAACTTGAAGCCATTAATGACATAGGCTGGCCAAGTCTTGCATGCTTCTTCGGTCCCAATGCCAAATAACGAATGCTCTCATTTGTGAGTGTTGTTTCAGGCCATAAAACCTGTAAACAAATATTGATAATTTAAATGTTTTAGCTGCATATATTTTAATGGTAGACGCATAATATATTATCTCAGTTACTTACGTATTTGCGGAACCAGGACAAAAAGGTACAATCAACCTCTCTTTGAAGTCCCTCATCGGTAATATCGGATGTCCTCATTTTGACTTCATCTCTAAATATATTGTTAGAGAGAATAAAAATAAGTGTAGTCACTTACTTCACCAAATTAGAGATTATAATGAGTGTAAGTGTAGTCACTTACTCCTGCAAATATCTCACTTCTTGTATGTCATAATTTAATAAGACATATCGATTAGCGGCATCATACTCATCGTCAGTCAACTACCGTTTCTTACTAGCCCTAATAGGCTTGCCCCTTACATTGAATATACCTCCATCCTCAACATCTTCGTCATTCCTTTGAGGTCTATTTTGATTTGTCTAGACATGAGTATCGAAATAAATGGAGCATAAGTTTGATATCTCCTCGATAAGATATGCTTCGCATATCGAAGCCTCTATATGAGCCTTGTTGCCAACTTTCTTCTTTAGATGATGTAGGTACCTAGAGAGACAAATTATCTTGAGAATTAACAATGAGTTATAAAATCCACTTAAATTCCACTTAATTTTTATTTACCTTTCAAATGGGTATATCCATCGATAATGAACAAATGCACTGACGCGGACTTCGTATACTAGATGAATCGGTAGAAGCTCCATGCTGTCGAAGAAGTCCGATGGAAATATTTTCTCTAACTTGTAAATTATTAAGATAATCTTCTCCTCAAGTTCAAGCATATGTTGCACCGTCAACTTAGTTAAACAAATATCCCTGAAGAATGTAGATAGCTCGGCCAACGAAACCCATATAGCAGAAGGCAACAACTCTTTCAAAGCAATGGGAAGTAATCTTTCCATAAACACGTGGCATTCGTGACTCTTCATTCCCGTTAGCTTGCGCTCATTGAGATCAACGCATCTAGACAAATTCGACACATAGCCGTCGGAAAATCTTAAAGTAGATATCCACTTGCAGATTATTAATCTATCTTTCTTGCTCAATGTGTATTGCGATGTCGGCTTAGTTAATTGTCCACCAGCTCCCCTTTATATCAATTTTAGATAAGGACGCTTGTATATCTCGGCTATGTCTTGTTTTGCTTTTGGATTGTCCTTCGTCTTTCCTTTAATATCCATGACGGTATTGAAGACATTATCGAACACATTCTTTTCGATATGTACGACATCAAGATTATGCCTTATAAGATTTTTTTTCCAATAAGGCAAGTCCCAGAAGATACTCCATTTGGTCCAGTTTTGGCTTTGTCTGAACCCCTCGACACGATTGTTCGATGGATCTTCCATTATGGTAGGCAAATACTTTACATCTTCCTAAATATCGTATCCCGACAATCTGGCAGATGGATGAAAAAATTCTTGTTTTCCAGCTCTGAACGCGTCCTTGTTCTTTCTCCAAGGATGATTCACGGACAAAAATTGACGGTGACAGTCAAAGAAATACGTTTTTCCTCCATGCTTAAGGCGGAACGCCTTACTATTTTCTATGCATATCGAACAAGACATGGTGCCGTGAGTACTCTATCCCGACAATGTACCGTATGCTGAAAAATCATTGATTGTCCACATCAGTGAAGCTCTCATATGAAAGTTCTGTTTCCTGCAAATATCATAGGTCGCGACGCCGATCTCCCACAGCTGTTTCAGCTCATCCACCAACGGCTGTAAATATATATCGATGTTCTTCGTCGAATTTTTGGGACCGGGTATGATAGCTGTCAAGAACATATAAGGAGTCTTCATACACATCCATGGTGGCAGATTGTAAGGGGGTAAGAATGACCGGCCAGCAGGAGTATTGAGATCTCGACTGCCCGAAAGGGGCAAAGCCATCAGAACATAGCGCCAGACGTATATTTCTAGGCTCTGCAGCAAAATCTGGATAACACAAATCAAAATGTTTCTACGCCTCTCCATCCGAAGGATGTGACAATTCTTCATCATCCTTTGTGCATTCTTCGTTGTGCCACGTTATGTGTTCTGCTGTATTCAGAGACATATACATCCTCTGCAACCGTTTCGTGATCGACAAGTAATGCATGTACTTGTAAGGATGTCATTTTCTAGTTGAATTTTCTTTTTGCTGCACTGGCTTATAACGATCCGCAATGCAGAAGCTGCAACTTTCTATGTCCTCGTTCTCCTTGTAGTACAACATGTATCCGTTGCGACAATAATCTATCTTCTCGTATCCTAGTCCCAGTTGTCAGACCATCACCTTTAACTTGTAGAAGTTTTTTCGGAGCTCTTTGGATTCCTTCGGTAACACCTCCTTGATTAGTTGTGTGATCCGATCATAACAAGCTTATGGCAAGTTAAAATTAGACTTTATGTTCAATAGCCGCATCGTCTCTAACAGTACGGAATGAGTTTCACAACTAGGATATAGAGGAGTATCTGCATCCTGAAACATATCATAGAACTCCTTTGCCTCGGGATTAGGATCCTCCAGATCAAGATTAGGCCATGTCGCATCGTACACCATATCTCGTGCAAGGTTCTGTAGGTCTCCATAATCAACAGAGCATCCGCCGTCTTCGATGACAAAATCCGTTGCAGCATTATCATCAAAAGCATAAGTAGCAGCTTCTGTAGCCTGTCTTTCCGCATATAGTTCACCTTGCGATGACCATAGGCCGTAATCACGTACGAAACCCTTACGGGTCAAATAATCTCTCACAGTCACCACTTCTTCGTAACGACTATTGCGATAATTACCACATGGACACTTGATTTTGTTACCGTCCATGTACTGAGCTTTGCTCATGGCATACTTAAAAAATACTTCCACGCCTGCCTGAAAATTGTCACTCACACCTATTCTGCTCTCGTGTTGCCGTTTGTACATCCATGTACGATCAACGAAGTAACGATCCATCGCAGATTGGATGAAAATCTGTATCGAAAGACAAAGTAAATAGAATTGTAATTAAAAATATATAGTCTGATACCGACTCCCCTCTACTTTGTCGCTCTATTTCCCCTGCTTCTCAAGAAGGCCCCCTCTCTGACCGATACTCATCGAAATAGTTCGATACCGATACACATATAAATAGTCTGATACTGATACTCATGTAGGATTTAGATACCGATAATCATAGGGTTAGGGTTTAGATACCGATACTCATAGGGTTAGGGTTAGGGTTAGGGTTTAGATACCGATACTCATACAAATAGTCCGATACCGATCCGATACCGATACTCATAGAAATAGTCCGATACCGATATGATACCGTAAACTAGTTCGATACCGATGTTAGGATTAAAATTGTCCAGTGTTAGGATTAAAATTTTGATCCAAAATCTCTGTTCGGCTAATGAACAGTGACTTCCAGACCCAAACCTTAGTATTGGACAATTTCGAGACCAAAATCCTAATATCCACTATTATGTGAGATCCTAATACTAAATAATTCTTTTTATTACACTCCGTTAACATCGCTGTCCAAAATCCGATAGGTCGCTTTCAAAACTGTACAACTTCTTTCTACGTAGATTGGACTTATCAAATCGAGTAGGACACAAGACACAAATCTAAAATCCTCAAGAGAGCTCCAAATGGCCTTAAATTTGAATCTAAATGGGACACATGCATGAGAATGGATCCTACGGATTCAAAACTAATTTATATGCAAAGAAAATCGATTTAGAGGATGGATTTTACCTATTGGAAGTGGAATCCCAATAAAATCCTTTAGGACACGGCTCCGATACGAAGATCCCTCAAAGTGGACACTCCTCCTTGCAGTCCTCTTCCAATCCTTGGTAGCACCCTTCCCTTGGAGAATGGGAATGATTGAGGGAAGGTTTGGCGAAGGATTGATTTGATTTGGAGAACAAATCAATGGGAATGCTCTCTAAAATTAGGAAAGAACAAAAGGAAAATAAAAGAGGCAAGATTGTAATGAATGAAATGAATCATTCTCCCCTAAAGGTGGCTACCATAAAGAGTCCATTAGGGCTAATAGGAAATGTCCTAGTTGTCCCTCTCTAGTCTCATATGGTTAAGTCTAGACTAGGTTCAAGTTTGGGGTCAAAATGATCTAGTTTTGAGTCTCCTAACTTAACCATTCTAACATGATAAAAATTAGTTTAATTAACTAACTTAAATGTTGGGTTTTATGGGCTATTCTTAACTTAATATTGGGTCCCATCTAGAGTTTAAGCTACCCGGGTCACAATACAAGTCAAAACGAGACGAAACTCAAACCCGACTAAACAAATCCAATAAAAACAATATTAAAAATATAAAATTTTCCCAAAATATTAAAATATGAAAAATGACCAAAATTATTATACATCAATTTAAATATTATTAAAATAATCTAAAATTTACCAATTAATCAAAATCCTAAATAATTCAAAAGTCACAAAATGATCAAAATATCCTTAGCCTAAAAAATTGTAAATAATCATTCTAATCCCATGGTTAGGTCCCCATGGTCATGGTTAGTCTCTAGGCTCAACAGTTCTAGGGTTCACTAGCTAACACATCAAAATTATAATTCACCAATTTTAAATAGTATTAAATTAATTAAAATTCCCATAAATCATAAATCCTATTATTAAATAATAAAATTTTACAAAAGTTCAAAATTACCCTCATTTTAGAAAAGTGGGTGTTACATTAAGCCATATCATAGCGACGTAGTACCGCAAGGAAGCGCAAGACTTCATGCCATGTATCTTTAATAAATAACTCACCTATAGTGTATAGACAGAGATAGCAGGCCATCTCTTGAGGGTAAATTTGTAGACGCCCAAAATAATACACTGAAACCAGACTGACACAGGAACTTTAATGTGCAGCTAGAAGCACATGTGACTATATTATGTTAGTGGAAAGAATTGCAGCTATGGTGCAAAATTCAAGGTTTAGTCCATTCTTGTATTATAGTCTGTTGTTTGACCCATGCGAAAAAATTCAAGTCGTCGACGACATCTATCCTAAGCATGATGGACAGTCATTGTGGGGAACACTTAAACCCATATAAAGAGATATATGGGGGATTGTTGTTATTTTGGCCTTTAGCACTAGAAACATAGTCCCATATTGCCTAGGCCAAATGGTTGGTATCTCTTTATATAAGCTTTGCTTGTTGAGAGATGCACATGTGGTTATGGGGAGGCACATGGATGCCATGTAGGGGTATTTTTCTAGTGGAAAAAATGCTAAATCAACAATGAAGCATTAATGCTTTTTGTAATGCTCTTGGAATTTATTCCTTTGGAGATAAGCCTGTAGGGGCTTAGCGACTCGGACTTGGACTCGGACTCATGGGCTCTTGAGGCGTAATATGACATTTTGTTGGCACACTTTGCACTTAGCAGTCAGCATCGTCGCTTTGCCCATAGTGCGCTTAAGTTGCGCGAGCCTTTTGCACAGCAGTTTGCACGCCTGTATACGTTGTCCGATCGCGTGACCAGATGGCGCTGTCCGATGGCGCGGCAGTTTGTGCGGCGGTTTGGGCACGGTGTGCGCGGTGCGCGTTGTGCGAAGTGCACGCGGACACAATTGGCGCAGGTCGCGTAGATGACGCGCGCTGTGCGCCAATTGGCACAATCGTGTCTGTGCATGATTTGAACTGTTACGTAACGTCCTCGGACAATTTTTCCCACATCCCGAACTTTTCGTATACCGGGCGGTTACTACGCGTACATATATATGTTTCTCTCCTCTCTGTCTCTTTCTCACGGTACAGTTCATAATTTTCTTCATAATTTTCTTACGAAATTTTTCCAGAGTTAGGAGCAGAGAAGAGAGAAACAGAGCAAGTTTGTGTCATCCGAGGAGTCAGTAGAGCAGAGTGTCGTTCCGAAGTTCTTCGTCGAACTTGCTGGTTCCTGGAAGCTGATCGTGTGGGGCGAATCTAGCTTTGAGCGGTGATGATCATTCACCCCAACAGGCTATTTCCTCATTCCGTCATTTTTCATCTTCTGTTTATCCACTTACAACTCATTCTGAACGAGTACAGTTCTGATCTAATCAGAAACTATTTGTGAAATTTTTATTGCTGCTGCCAGGAATTCATTTGTACCTTCTTTGAAGTGCTATATTTGAGTTTGTCTCTCAGAATTCTCCGGGATCTCTGTCGTGCACCTTCTTCGAAGTGTTGCCAAAATCAGTTTTCCATCGAAAAATTACGCTTAGGGACTAACATCAAGTTGCAATTAAGCCCAAGTCAAATTTTCTATTAGCTAATTACATTTATGAAAATAATGAACAAACTTTATTTTTTTAATTTCGAAAATAGTATCTAATCTGAAACGCCATTCTGTAATAATCATACAATCTTTTGAATATCAATTCCAAAGTTCAACCAAACAAAAGAACTATTTCGAATTAAAAGTAGAACCGAAGCAAAGTGAGAACTCAAATTTAGTTTAATTAATATGGTTTAGCTGTAGCTGTAAGTTTATGATAAGCCACTGGCAGAGAACAATCATAGACATGCATTAATTATCCTTCTATGTATTGCTGTTTCATTCAGTCGATTTATTTCAACAAAGATGAGTTACATGATCAAAGACAACTCGATCGTAGTCAAATTAATTTTCGTTACAAGTCCTACTTGAAGATGATGGAGATCGGACTGCGAACAATATGTCTCGCCGATATCAACCTCAATTGCCCTTGCGCCGCGCCTGCACCGCCACCGTTCCTCCTGATCACGATCCTATATCTTCTCTTCTCGCCCGCCGTCGAAAACCTCAGCTTCTTCGGCTTCCACGACACCGAAACCCCTTCTGGCACGTCGACCACCACCTTGTACTTGGATGGTGCCTCCCCTACATTCGTCACCGTCCTTCTCACGACCACATTCTCGTTGGGAGCCAGGAATACGGTGATCGAAGGATAGTTCAGCTGCGCCTCGGTAATATTCTCGACGTCGGCGCAGCTCACCGGCACTGGGTCGGCGATGCTGTCGACTTGGGACTTGTTGTAGCCCATGCCGCAGAGGTAGGAGATGTAATCCGCTGGCGAGATGTCGTAAATTAGCCCCGGGTCGACTGCTCTCGAAGGGTTGACGTGGCCGGCCCCCAGAGCGAAAAGGTCGGCCGGGAGCAGCCTCTCGTCCTGCGATGGGCCTGCCACTGCGGTCCAGCGCGTCCGCGGTGGTCATGATGGCCGATTTGATCGCGGCAGGGAGACCAGTCCGGGTGCGCCTTCTTGATCAGCGCGGCCACCCCGCTGATATGGGGTGTGGCCATAGAGGTGCCCATCTCGGTGAAGAAGAAGGCTCCATTGGTCTGAGCCCCGGGAGGCCCGATCGGGAAAGGCCACGCCGCGAGTATGTTGACTCCCGGGCCGGCGATGTCCGGCTTCAGAATCCCGGGACTCGCCCTGTTGGGCCCTCTGGACGAGAATGAGGCAACTGCCGGAGACGGCGTGCCGAGAACCGTTCCCTTGGAAATGATGGCGGCTGTCGGATTGGTGGTGGAGTTTACGTAGGCCTGGATCTGCAGCGCATATTGGTAGGGGATGTTCGAACCGGGCAATGCTGCTTGATCTGTGTAAGTTGTATAGCCATCAGCCTCCGTGTTGAGGATGATCCAGACCAGCACCGCCTGCCTTCTTGACGACATCGGCCATGACGACCCTCTCGATGTTCGTATTCCGGCACAGGACTATCTTTCCCCGGACGTCTATATCGTCGAGGGAGCCCTCGTCGCAGTACGCGGCCGTCGGATTAGTGCTGATCGCGCTAGGGGCTACGAGAGACAACTGAGCAGTGGCAAAGTTCTTGGGCTGGTAAAGTGATTCACCATCCAGCTCCACTCCATTCCCAAGCTTGACAGTCGACTTGATACTGCGGTCGATGGAGCTGGCAGCGACGGTGGTAATCCATGGCGCTTCATTCACAATCGAGCCCGGGTCCGGCCCGTAGTTCCCCGCGGCAGCGCTCACGAAGACCCCCTTCGCAATTGCAGCGAAGGTTCCGCTGGAAACCGGATCCGCGTCGAAGCTGACGGTGTCCTGGATACCTATCGACAGGGAGAGCACGTCCACCCCGTCTTTGATTGCCGCGTCCAGCCCGGCCAGTATGTCGGAGCCGGAGCAGCCGAACGAGCAGACCTTGTACAGAGCGATGTGCGCGCGGGGTGCTATCCCGGCCATGACTCCTGCCGCGCTCCCGAGCGCCGACGCACCTTCCACGAAGTTCCCGGCTGCGGTGCTGGACGTGTGCGTCCCGTGCCCCATGAAGTCTTCCGGCGGCGTACCTACCGAGCTGAAAAGCTCACTGCCGGAGCCGACCAAGTTCCTGGCGCCGATGAGCTTGTTGTTGCAGGCGGAGGACCCGTTGAAATCGCACTGCCCCTTCCATCTGGGCGGCGGCGGCGGCATGCCGTCGTCGCGGAAGGATGGGTGGTTGGGGAATATGCCGGTGTCGAGTACTCCGATGATGACGCCTTCGCCCATGTTGGTCGCGTTCCACAGGCCGCGGCCGCGGTGCAAGCCCAAGTAGTGCGGGGAGCGGGTCGTCTGGAGGTGGTAGATGCGGTCGGGGTAGGCGTGCACGAACCAGTCCGCCATGGACAGGGCCTCCACTTGGGTCTTGGTGAGGCGAGCGGCGAAGCCTGTCATCACGCTGGAGTAGGAGTGGACCAGCTTGGGCGCGACTGCCGCTGTCGCGGAGGCTAAAGTCGCGCCCAGCGCCGAGGACAGCAGAGAGGTGTACAGACTTGAGTAGTGCTCTTGGAGAGTGGAGAGGACCGCGCCTGCGGCCTCCTTCCTCACCCGGATGATGTACTTCTGGGGCTGGTCGTCCTCGCCGACAGGGGTGCTGTCTTGGTTCTTCGCGGCGCCGATGAGCTGGTCGATCGCGTCGGGGAGGAGGCGGTCCAACGTAGGAAGCGCAGAAGGAGTGTGGGTGAAGGCGGAGAGGAGGAAGAGGAAGATGGTTGCTCGTTGGATATCCATGTTTCTTGAATGAAACGTGCATGGTTTAGGAGGGGATTATAAACAAGGTTGCCTGGTTAACAATCGGATTACTTGAGCTGGTCCTTTACTCATATAGGATTTCCGTTACGGCTTCAAAATAGTAATATTGACTAGACTTGTTCAACTTTCTTGTATGATGCACATGAAATGAAATTAGACTTGCTTCAACTTGATATGGAACGACATTTTTAAGTAATCATTATATATATATTTTTGGATATCAAACACTTGGTCCATTTCCAATAGAGGTTTCTAAAATTAAGTTTCAATTCTATGTTAGAGTTTCTATATACAAATTACAATAAAAAAGATATCGAGTGGTTCTCTATTTTTATATTTGAATGAGTTTTTATATATAAATTGTACACAAAAAATACTATCTAATGATTCTCCATTTCTATACTACGTGACATCAAATAAAAAAATCAATTTAATGAGCACTTTATGAGATGAACAATTTATATGATAATTTTTACATATAAAAAATTTCTTAGAAACTCGTTGACCTTCGAATTTCATACATATAAAAATTGTGGTTGGGAAATGTTTTTATAAAATAATTTTTTCTACCAGATAGAAACCCCCATTGTATCAGATGGCCTTGGGCCTTGTTTGGTTCGCGAAAAGGAAAGGAAAGAAAGGAAATCAATTCCTTGGTGTTTCATTTTCTTTCAAAATTATAATTTTTATCGATTTTTTTTTCGGTGTTTGAAATGTCAAAGAAATTCGAAAAGAAAGTGAATACTTAAGGTGAATAAATGAATCATTGTTTGGATTGGTGGAACCATTTTCTTCCCTATTGGTTCAAGTTTTAGGGATATATTTGGATGAAGTTTTTGTATCTCTAAGAATCTATTTTCTATTTTTTTTTTCCATGGGAAATGAATTTAACATTTTTATACCCATGTTTGGTTAGGTTCGAAATATGTAGTCCAAAATTTTTAATTTTTTTCATTTCCATTTTTGGTTCACACATGGATAGGAATATTAATTTATTTAGTTTTTCATAAATATACTTTTATTAATTTCATGATGCTACTGACACATAAATCTACATGTTTGGGATATAAGTTAAAATTTTGAAAGTAAAGGAAGGATATTACCATCTAAACAAAATATCCAAACAACATTTTAGGAAAGCAAAATTATTCCCAAAGGGGGAGAGGGCTTGGGAATAGCTTTTCCACATCAATCCTCTAAACTTGAACAAACGTCCCCTTAGGACTCGTTTGGATGGAGTTTTTGTATTCCTTGGAATCCATTTTCTATTCCTTTCCAATAGAAAATGAATTCAACATACCCGTACCCATGTTTGATTAGTTTGGAAATATGTAGTCCAAAAAATTTAGTTATTCCATTCTCATGTTTGGTTTACATATGGATAGCTAGGAATCTTGATTTGTTTAAATTTTCATAAATGCTCTTTCATTAACTCCATGATGCTATTATTACGATTCACATGATTGAGATAGAAGTTGTAGTTTTGAAAGTAAGGGAGGGTATTAGCATCCAAACAAATACTCAAACAACATTCATAGGAATGCAAAATTATTTTCAAAGAGGGACTTGGGAATAGCATTTGGTAAGTGTGTGATTGGAAACTGGGAGGGAACATGGGGGCTTTAAATTTCCACATATGTGGGAAAGTGAAATCCAAGCCACTTGAAAAATTTTTTTCTTTCCTGAAAATATTGGTTGGATGCATTAATTACATTTTTTTGGATGATAATAACTTAATGACACAAACTGAATTTACGTAATAAGCATTATGAAATTAATGAAAGGATATTTATGAAAAATTAAACAAATTAAGATTCATGTTCCTATTTAAAACAAATATAAATGATTTTTTTTTTAGATTTTGGGCTACATATTCTCAACCTAACAAAAAATAACTGGAAATTGCTGAAATACCCAATTTCGGGGTGGAAGTTTATGAAAAACCCACCCGCATGGTGGATTTTATGAAATACCCAAAATTATATATTTCCACGTTAAATATTCCAATATTTCCTTTAGATATTCTGTATTTATAAAATTGGCATTTTGATAATACCATAACTACCCCTTCGTACAAATTTGGTCATATATATGTATTTGAATTCACAAACTCAGATTTGGATTGCGATTTTAGTCTTTTCTTCACAAAAGATCTGAATTCCATTGCTATATCTTCAACAGAGATCGCAAAGATCGTTCGTAGTTCACTGTACTTTTCTTTAGTCATACTTCGATCATCGCTCATCATCATCATCATTATCTTCGTGGAGAGATTTGAAGTTTTCCGGCGATTAGGTCAATTGTGGAGAGAAGAACTTCTTCTTCTCCATAAGAGTTAGCATCGTTTTGAAAGAAGAACGGAAAACTCTTGAATCTTTATTCCTGACAAATTTTTTCTACAAAAAATAAAAGGTTTCTGTCAATCGTTCTCCGTCATTTAACACGGAGAATGGCCATTCCCTGTGACTTTAACACGGAGAATGACCATTCTCCTGTATTTCAACACAGAAAATGGTCATTCTCCGTGATTTTAACAACGAAGAATGGTCATTTTTCGTGATTTAACACGGAGAATGACTATTCTCCTACATTTTAACCCTAAAAATGGCCATTCTCCGTGATTTTAACACAGAGAATAACAATTCTTTGTGATTTAAACACGGAGAATGATCGTTCTTCGTGATTTTAACACGGAGAATGGTCATTCTTCGTGATTTTAACAACGAATAATGGTCATTCTTCATGATTTTAACACGGAGAATGACCATTCTCCTGTATTTTAACACGAAGAATGGCAATTCTTCGTCAATTTAACAAGCAGAATGGCCATTCTCTGTGATATTAACACGGAGAATTGTCATTCTCCGTGATATTACCATGGAGAATGGTCATTCTCCTGTATTTTAACACGGAGAATAATAATTCTCTGTGATTTTAACACGGAGAATGACCGTTCTTCGTGATTTTAACACGGGGAATGGTCATTCTCCGTGATTTTAACAATGGAGAATGATCATTCTTCGTGATTTTAATATGGAGAATGACTCTGCATTTTAACACGGATAAAGGCAATTCTCCGTCAATTTAACAAGGAGAATGACCATTCTCCGATATTAACACAGAGAATTGCCATTCTCCGTGATATTACCACGGAGAATGGTCATTCTTCTGTATTTTAACATAGAGAATGACTATTCTCCTGCATTTTAACACGGGAAATGGCCAGTTGAAACTTTAGAGGGCCATAACTTTTGATTGGGAGGTCGAAACGAGGCCCGGTTATTCGCAAAAGGAGCATATTTCTAAGAAGCCTGAGGTAAACAATTTTATCGTTTGACGAACTTTTAAAATTTTAGAGTCGAAAAAAATGATGTTTGGACCTCCATTTTAACACAAAAAATGACCATTCTCCGGTTTGTCGCAAAATGACCATTCTCCTGCATTTTAATACGAAAAATGACCAGTTGCTGCTGCTGATGATGATGAAGTGGGAACTGATGATGACGACATGGTGTGAAGATTGCGAATGGAGAGTCACTGATGAGTTTTTGAAGTAGGGTTTGAAGATTTTGGAGGAGAAAACCTATATTCGAAAGTGAGCAGCGTATGGAAGAAGAGGAAGAATCGAAATATTTTTTTTGAAGAGTAGGTTTCGTGGGTGTTTTCAATAATTTAGAAGGGCAAAAAGGTCATTCCGAACCCTTTTATATATTTTTTGCTAATTTTGGGCACGCGATAAAATATTATTTTGTAGTGGGTTTTCATAAAACTTTTGCAGTTTTTGGACATTTCATAAATTTTCCCAAAAAATAAATATGAATATGTTGAATTCATGTCCCATGGAGAAAAGAAATAGAAAATCAATTCCTAAAAATATCAAACCTTCATTCAAACGTTCTTTACTTTTCAACACCCAAATATAGAAAAATAACAACTTTCCATTTTCAAACCCATAATTAGGCAAATCAAACAAGCGTTTCAACAAAACAAAAATGGAACCGAAGCAAATTAGGAAAAGATTTTTACAGTCCGCGTCGTTATAGAAAAATGCTAAGTCTACAACCACATGTTTACAACTTCCTTACAATCTCACTTTCCCATCCCTTACACATGGGTCCCGCCAGATCCCACCTCTCCTCTCACCCTCCTGCTACATGGGCTCCACTCAATCCCACCACTTACTCATCTCCTCCAATCGAAGTCCGACACATGGCGATTGTAGGAGGGTTGTAAGTCCATCTCCATGGTGATTTCTAAAATTGAGTTTCTATCCTACTTGTCATTGTTATTTAAGAAGATTTATATCATAGTTGGACATATAAATTGCACAAACAAAAAAGCTATTCTCCAAAGGTTCTCTATTGCTATTCTCCAATGGTACCCCGAGTACTGTCTCGAGGAAACTACTCAAACCTTGTACAAAAAGACGTCCATGATCACGCGAATGTATAACCGACTCAACAGTACACAATTGCATGGTATTAGTAAGACAACATTCAGAACACAACATTCTCATATTCAACATCTCAGGCATCAACTCATTTCATTTTAATGTTCATTTCATCTCAGCATTTCAATGTTCATAGGGTCAAGCACCATTCATTCATTTTTGTTAACAGTGTAATCGATTCATTCATTGTTCATTCTCTAGCTTCTTAGTGGTATTGACTTGTGGCATTATCATTAATTATCGATCAACGGATGTAGCAAGACAATTTATTTAGTTGGCATGAATTGCCGAGAGGGAGAGGAACACTTGTCTATTTAGCTACCCATCTTGCGTCCGTCTACAATGGTACCACAAGTTTGGTTAATACTACATCTTGTTATGTTCCCTTCTCTCAGAATTCTCAAGAATAAATGCTATGAAAATTGATGAAAATAGACAAGAATCAAATTATTGAAAACCATTCAGACAGCATCCATCAAAACCAAGTAACAAAACCAGCAGTAAAACATCCAGAGAAAACTCTTGGATGCATTTCAAGAGAAACTAATCCATTAGTTGTAAATGTTCTTATGCATTTATCCGTGATCGATTCGATACCGACGGTAAGTTTCCCCAATACTCGGTTCCGATCGAGTTGATCAAATCATAAACCTTACATAGTGAACCACTAGTGTCACGACCCGTTACCCAAATTGTTGGGCCGGGCCGAGCCATGTCCAGCCTACGCTTAAGATAAAGCGCAGTAAGCTGTTCTAGAGACAACAGGATAAGATTAAAATGTGCTAACAGTTCTATAAGTGAAGAAGAATCATAAATGCTCCAAACACAAAAGTCGTCGTATATAGTAAAATATCCAAGTACAAGTAAACTGAAATGTAAAACTGGATACATGTCCAGTTACAAAATGATATAGTCTAATACATGTCTACTCTCAAAAGTCTAAGTAAACAAAAGATAACTAGGCGAGGTTTCCCGCAGGAACATCCTCGTAAAGCAGAGCCGGGTCCTCGGCAGTAACTCCATAATACGAATCACAGAGCAACTCCTCCTCAGTAAGGACACCTACAACGTTATCCTGTCAGGACGGGAGCAAGTACTAAATCTAGCAAACTAGCATATGAAACATGGAAATGAACATGAAAGGAATAACTGGAAAGCATGGCATCACATAGTCTATCATGGCAAGGACACATATGTCATAGAGACAGATGTATATGTAATGTTTAAAACTGTAGCAGGTACGTGATCGGTCAATAGGTGTACAATATACTGAGGCACATGTAAATAAAATGTACTTCCGTACAAGTGTAAAGGCGATATATGTACACACGTACAAATACAGCTTGGAGAGTAAGGCCTACGGCGCAGTATCATATAAAATAAAACTTTGCTCGGTACTGAAGAGGGAGATATGATCACGTACACTACTATCAGTTTCCCCATAACCCATATTCTAATCATGTGAGAGATACATCAAGACTGTTCTAAGCATGGTAGTAACTGAAAGTAAAACATGTAGAGATCTAACTTGCTACCCCAAGGATCAGCATTTAACATGGTGGGGTTTGTAGTTCATTTATGTGACAATATGTAAAGTTCGTAGAAAGTACTTGCCTCTAGCAAAGCAAAGCAAAACAAGCTGCGATAAAAGTGCTTTGGATATCCGGTAACTCGTCACTGTAGAAGTAAATATAATAACTTAGTTTTACACTAAGCTAAAATACTATGACACTAATTGGTGAAATACGACTTGTGATTGGGCACCTAGCCAAAATGATGACTTGGCATAGGAGACCAATGTGGGGTGACACACTATGTTAACTGACTTTCTAGGGTCTTTACACTAGTGAGGGATGGGGTTCAACACGACTAAAACTCCAAATAACACAAAAGCTACAAGTCGTAATTAATCAATAAATAAATCAAAAGATCATTATATTCTAACAATTTTAGAGATAGACAAAAAGCCTAGTTTTGCATAAAACAAAGTACCAAAACGATCCTTGCTAACTATAGAAATTTATTATAATTTTTCTGGAATTTATTAACCAGTACAAATATTTTATAAAAATCAGTTTTCCTAAGTATACAGAAAATAAGTTTTGGTTTTATATGCCAAACTAGTGGCAAAACAGTAAATTAAATACTACAAAAATTATACTAAATTAGCTAACTTAACGTAGTATCTAAATACCATTTTTCTATAATTTTAGCAGTACTTTAAGTATTTTTAGAAAATCAAAAACAGTTTTGCACACAATTGAAATTAAATAATTAATTATCTGCGTATTTTGCCCATGTATATAATTTGAACCAAAGTTCAAATACAAGACCCAAGGCCATGAATCAAGTCCAATATGACTTGTACAGGTCTTGAATGTGTGAAAACACATTTGAGCCCAAATACCCATGCTAGGCTTGGACACCAAATGGTTGCAGTAATTTAAATACAATAAAAATATAATTTGGTAATAGTCAAAATAAATATTATTATTTTAATAAGGTAAAGTTTTACATAGTAACTATAAAAGTATGAATATTATCTTATAAAGATAATTTGTACTAAGCTAAGTGAAATACAAAAATAATATATATATATATATACATAAATATAGAGATATTTATGCATATAAGAAAATACCCAACTATATATTATATATATATACATATATATATATATATATATACACATAAGAAAAACTCAACTATATAATATATATATATATACAAAAATAATGTATACATATACATATAATAGTATATATATATATATATATATATATATATATATATATATATATATATATATATATAGTAATATATATATATACACAAGGAAATATATATACATAAATATATATGTATACATAATACATATATATATATATATATATATATATATATATATATATATATATATATATATATATATATATATATATATATATATATATATACATACATAGAATAATAAAGTACAAGAGAATAAAGTATATATACATATATACATAAGAAAAACAGTAAGTATATATACAAAAATACAGTATATATAATTATATATATATATACAAATATATGTATATACATATATATATATAAATATACATAAATAACAAAAGAAAAGAAAAAGGAAAAAAGAAAAGAAAAAGAAAAGGAAAGACAGCAGGGGGGGGGGCTCGAACTCGGCCCAGCGGGGGGTCGGGTTTGAGTTGGGTCGGGCTGGCCAGGGGGTCAGCCCGTGGCTTGTGTTAGGATTAGAGTTTAGGTTTGTTTTATTTAGTTTAGAATGGTTTATACATAAAAATAATAATAATAATCCTGTGTCCTGACAGTTAGGGACACATGAGTCCATGTGTCGGGTTGATTTATGACACGCACGACACGTGTTTGCCGTGTCCGCACTTACCATTAGGGTTGTCGTGTGTAGGCGAGTCCTGTGCATGAGAACGAGACACAACAGGACACGGGGGCGGGGGGGGGGGGGGGGTAGATGACACGTACGTGTCCAGGTCGGGGCTGCTGGGGTTTAAATAGAGGGGTTAGGGCGGTCGTAGGTCGGTCGGTCTGGCCGGAAATGGCGGGGGCAGGGCGCGCTGGCGGTCGTCGGTCAGCCGGGTCGTCGGGGGAGTGGGTAGATTAGGTTTGTGTTTAGGTCCCTGTAGATTTAGGTTATTACACAATAGGTCCCCACAGTAGCAAATACAAATAATAATTTGCATTTAGTAGTTTAAAACAATTAACAAATTACAAACTGATATATTTAACAATTAAGAAAATTACATACTGATATAAAAACAATTCAAAAATTACAAAATGTAATTTAAATAATCTAATTAATTACAAAAGTCAATTAAAACATTTTAGAAAATTTGTAAATCAATATTTTAATATATAAAACTCATTTAAAAATTCTAGAAAAATTCCTAAAAATCCTAATAATTATTTTAAGGCTATAAATGACATTAAAAAAAAATTTAATTAGCACTAATTTAACTAAAACTGAAAAACAGGGGCTGACAACTAGGAGCTGAGCACTACATAATATACCACTAAGAAAATGTTTCGTCCTTGAAACTTACAACAAAAGTCCTACCTCCAAATTATCAAACAGCGAGGGGTATTTTATCCTCATCTCCTCTTCCAGTTCCCACGTCGACTCTTTGACAGCATGGTTCTGCCATAACACGTTGACTAAAGATACTGTTCGATTCCGCAAACGTTTCTTCTTCCTGTCCAAAATCTGGACTGGCTCTTTAGTGTAGGATAAGTCAGCGCTAAGTTGCAACTGATCGAAGTTCACTACGTGGCTTGGATCATGTACGTACTTTCGCAGTTGAGACACATGGAAGACAACATGCACATCAGCCAGAGCCGGTGGTAGTATAAGTCGATAAGCCACCGAGGCTACCTTCTCAAGGATCTCGAAATGTCCAACGAATCTCAGGCTCAACTTTTCCTTCATCCCAAGCCGCATCACACCTCGTATGGGTGTGACCTTCAAGAATACATGGTCGCCCACAGTAAATTCCAAGGGTCACTGATGTACATCCGTATAGCCTTTCTGCCGATTTTGAGCAACTTTGAGCCTTTTTCGAATCAAACGGACCTTTTCAACGACCTGTTCCACAAGTTCTGGTCCGAGCACTTGTCGTTCACCGACTTCGTCCCAGTATATCGGTGATCGAAATTTTCGTCCATATAACGCCTCATATGAGGCTATCTGAATACTTGCCTGGTAACTGTTGTTATAGGCAAATTCTGCCAATATGAGATGTACATCCCAGTTTGTCTTTGAATCAAATACGTACAATCTCAGCATGTCTTCAAGGATCTGATTTACTCTTTTCGTCTGTCCATCAGTCTACGGATGGTATGTCGAACCGAAATTCAACTTTGTGCCTAATGCTGATTGCAGACTTATCCAAAATCATGACAAGAACCACCCGTCTCTATCTGACACTATAGAAGCTGGCACCCTATGTAATCGAATAATTTCATTTCATGTAGATTTGAGCCAACCGTTCAATGCTCCATGTCACTTTTATTGTAATAAAATGAGCCGACTTGGTCAATCTAGCCATGATCATCCAAATCGCATCATTTATTTTATGAGTTTTGGTAAGCGCACTATGAAATCTATACTGATATTATCCTACTTCCACTGCGAGATAGCGAGATTTTGTAATTCTCTGCCTGGCCGTTGGTTTTTGGCCTTCACACGCTGACAAACTAAGCATTGTGACATAAATAGAGCCACACCCTTCTTCATGCCATGCCACCAAAATATTGTACGCAGATCCTTGTACATTTTAGTGCTTTCCAGATGTAAGGAATACTTCGCGAAATGAGCCTCGGTCAGTATTTCCTTCCTGAGTTCCTCGTACTTAGGAACGCACCATCTTTCCTTGACACGAATAATGTCATCTTCTACCGCAAAGTCGGTCGCCTTTCCTGCTAGAATCAACTCGTGTATCTTCTGCAGAAACGGATCATCCTTCTGAGCAGTCTTAATCCTTCCCTGGAGGTTCAGTTCAAGCTGCAGCTGCGCCAACTGTATATTCTGTGTAAGAACTCTGAATTCGATCCCCATCTCTTCCAAATCCCGTAGTACCTCCTTTGCTACTGATAGTGTCTTGACGAATTTTTGACTCAAGGCATCAGCTACCGCGTTGCCTTTACCCGGCGTATAGGAAATCATCAAGTCATAGTCCTTGATCAATTCCAACCAACGCCGTTGCCTCAAATTTAATTCTTTTTATGTGAATATGTACTTCAGGATTTTGTGATCCGTGAAGATCTCGCAGGACACACCATAGAGATAGTGTCGCCACAATGTCAACACGAATACAATTGCAGCCAGTTCTAAGTCATGAGTTGGGTAATTCTTTTCATGCTGCTTGAGTTGTCTCGATGCATATGATATTGTCTTCCCACGTTGCATGAGAACACATCCCAAACCAAGTCCTGATGCGTCACTGTAGATCTGAAATTCCTTAGAGCCTTCTGGAAGTGCTAAAATTGGAGCCGTGACGAGCCACTGCTTTAGTTCCTGAAAGCTATTCTCACAGTCGTCGGTCCACTTAAATACGACTCCCTTCTGAGTGAGGTGAGTCAAAGGCAAAGCAATTCTCGAAAAGTCCTTTACAAACCTACGGTAGTACCCGGCTAAAATAAGGAAACTCCGTATTTTACTAGTTGACGTAGGCTATTTCCAGTCTACCACTGCCTCTATCTCCTTTGGGTCAATGGCTACACCTTATGCTGAGACAACGTGCCCTAGGAACGACATGTTGTTCATCCAAAATTTATATTTGCTCAGCTTTGTATACAACTGATTTTCTCGAAGCGTCTGAAGTACCGTTCTCAAGTGTTCAACATGAGTCTCCCTGTCCTTTGAGTAGATCAAGATGTCATCAATGAATACAACAATGAACTTGTCTAAGAGTGGTTGGAATACTCTGTTCATTAGATCCATAAAAGCTGCTGGAGCATTAGTCAAGCCAAGTGGCATGACTAAAAACTCATAGTATCCGTATCTCGTACGGAAAGCTGATTTTGGGACGTCTTCGGACCTGATCTTCAACTGGTGGTAACCTGAACGAAGATCAATCTTAGAAAACACGGTCGTCCTTTGTAGTTGATCGAACAAATCATCTATCCTTGACAAGGGGTACTTATTCCTGATAGTTGCCTTATTGAGCTCTCGGTAGTCGATGCACAGCCGCATCGTCCCGTCCTTCTTCTTTACAAACAGCACATGAGCTCCCCATGGCGATATACTTGGATGAATGTATCCACGGTCCAGTAACTCTTGTAGCTGTACCTTTAACTCTTTCAGTTCTGTCGGAGCCATCCTGTATGGCATCTTCGATATCGGGCGAGTATCCGAAAATGTATCAATTATAAATTCAATTTCTCTGTCCGGCGACATTTTAGGTACCTCATCTGGGAACACATCGGAGAATTTTGCCACGACTTCGACTTGATCCGAGTCTGCACCCTTCATTCGGATGTTCCGAAGAGAAGCGAGGTACCCTTCACACCCCGAATATAGCATGTGCATAGCTGTGACTGCCGATATCATCATTGCTTCCTTCGACGTCGAGCCGTACGAGTAAGAGAATTCCGTTTCTCTGGGTAGGCAAAACACAACTTTCTTCTCTGCACAGTCGATTATTGCATGACAGGCGCTGAGCCAGTCCATTTTTAAGATGATATCGTACTCTTTGATGTCGAGTACAATAGCGTCCAGGGATAAAGTCTTGCCTCCAATTTTGATGTAGCCGTCCCTGTAAATCAAAGTTGCAGGCATATCTACTCTCGAAGGAGTACTAACACACAGAGCCGTCTTTAATAAAGTCATGCACATTTTATTTTTTGATGCAAAATCAGACGAGATAAAGCAATGAGTAGCACCAGAATAAAATAGTACACTTGCATGTATGCCTATGTACAACAACATACCTGTTATGACATTCTTTGTGGTCTCTGCCTCTGCCCGAGTCAAGACATAGACTCTTCCTTATGCACCTTTTGGTGGTTTTAGTGCATTCCTAGTTGGAGAAAGCAAGGGAAGTGGCGCCAGGCCCTGAATCTGGTTGTTAGGCTGTCCACGATGTAAAACTCCTAAATTTCTACAATTTTTTAAATAAAATTGATATCGATTTTTTTATTTTGTATATTGTACGTCACGCGCGAAATTTTATTTTTCGTAATTGCTCGACGAGTTCGAATATGTGCGAGCGTACATATTTTTTTAAAAAAATATTTTTCTATTTTTATAGTTTCAAAATAATATATATAATAATTATTCTTGCTATCATACCAAAATTTTCTAAGTTTGCTATTTTATTTATGAAAAGCCTTTCATTTATACAGTTATAATAATAAATAATATTCTTATAAAATGGTATACTAGAAAAGTATATTTATGTAAATATTATTTGTGCATACATATATTTCGTAATTATTTATTAGTTTATTTTAAATAATAATATAATTTTTGAAATTATTATTATTAGTATTTTTGGAAAATATATTTTGAAATTTTTGTGGCAATTTAAATCTTGATTTGATTTTATGTATTTATTTAAATAGTTAAATTAATATCAATATTTGAAATTTGATTTATCTTATTTGATTTTAAACTAAAAGATATAATGTAATTATATTTAGATTGATTTAGATTTAGATTTAAATTTTTTGAATGGATTTAATTTAATAATTGAATTATCTACTTGGGTTTAAATGAATCCTAATCCTTATCCAATTGAGAATTTCCACATCCTATAAAAGACAGGTACTCCTCCAAATTTCTATCATTCATTATTCCTCCAAAATATTTTATCCACAATCCGTGCATCGTGTCGGTGTCAGATTTCTTATTCCATATTTACAGGCACATCAGCTCCTTTCCCGTATCGGACACACCCCCGACACGATAGCATTCTCTAACCTAATCCCGTCCCCGGTGTCCTCCTCCCTGCCTCCAATCCAGCACCATCACCACAACAGCCACCGCCTTCACCCTCCAAGTCCAACTCCTTCCCGGCCACCCGACTTTGGCATCACCCCATCACTGAGACTCTAACACCGCCATTCATCCCCATTGCAACCATCCCTTGTGCAACCGCCACCACCACGACCCTCACTACCACTGCCTATGCACCACCCGGGCCGATCCCCCGCACACCTCGAGCGCAGCCCCGACTCCAACAGCCACCACCTTTACCGTCACCACCGGCCACCCAAACCGCCATCGCTACCAACACCGACCCGAACCCCCAATTCCATTAACACACAACCCAGCAGCCACCGCGGCCACTGCCGCGGCAGCCCCGCCTACACCACCCTCTTCACCACCGCAGCCTCTACCACTGCTACTAATACAACCTCCGTCGCCAACCACCACCACTGCCGCCATCTCCCATTGCCACCGCGGTACCGTACGGCACCAAAAAACCCCATGGCCGACCACCAAACCCATCGCCCATCACCACCACCACCTCCGCCACCACGGCCATCGCCGACCGGAGTCACCACCAAAAACCCAGCCAAATCCTAAAAAAGAAAAGAAAAAGAAAACCCAAATAAATTAAACCCACCGCCACCATCGTACTCACCTCCGTCCTGGCCGTCGATCGACCCACGCGCTCCTTCTCCGGCCACCGCGCGAGCGTCGCCCGTTCGTTCCATCTGCCGTGCCGCAGCTGTCCCTCGTTGCAGCACGCGACCGTCGCCGCCTCTCTCGGCCGGCAGCTCCGACCGGAAACCCCATCGCCGTGCCGCCTGAACGTCACCGCCATTTTCCCCTCCGCCTGCCGAACTCAGCTCCGACCCCATCGGCACCCTCCGGTAACCCCCTCCACTCTTCCCGCATCCTCCCCCCGCTGAAACTGCCTCTTCTTTCCTCTTCTTCTTCGATCGCCGCCCGTCGTCGCCCACTAGCGCCGCGCCCCTTCCTTTTTTCGCCGCACAGCCTCTCCGCCGTACTCCGCTGACCCTTCTTCCAAGCTCCAACTCCTCTCTCTCCCCTTCCTCTGTCACGACCCGCACCCGCTTTTCGGATACGAGACGTGTCCAAGCCAGCCTACGCCGCAGAGTCGGCGGTAGAATGCTGTCAAGTCCGCAAGAAATAAATGCTCAAAGAAATAACATTTGCTGCTCATTCACAATTCTATATTTATTACAAAATTTACAAGATTTACAATTAAAGAAAATACAAGATTTACAATTAATGAAGTTGATACAATTGTTTTCTATTTCTAGGTTGTCTTCAGCATACCCAAGTTCTTCCAGTGCTAAGAGTGATTGCGGCTAAACCTAAAAAATGTTGGTTTCCAGTCAGGAATGGAACAAGTACACAAACCGACGGCAATGTAAAACACAATAGAATTAACAAGACATAAAAATAGCATATAGAATATGAAAGCTAGTAAGAAAACTGATGACATAGCACGATAGTGAAGTAAACAAGGAAAAACTAATAAAAGACATCTATCTATCTAGGTGGTGTGAAATATCTGTTTCAACATGTAAACTGCTAGGGGGTAAAATCCGGCTCACTGCACGTGTCGTGTGCAGCTGCTATCGTTCAAGAATAGACATTTTGGGGATATTTCTGGGTAGTCCACATGTTTACTAAGATATTTCCCCTCCCGACTACTCCGTGTGACGAGCGTGTCAACAAGCAGCAAGATATATGTAATAGACATGAAACGAAAAGACTACTATGAATCGGAAAACAATCAGAAAGTGCACTTGCCTGAGGTCCTTAGCTGGAGAAACCAATAATACCATACCACTCAATGAGCCACAATCAGTCAACACATGCAGAGGTCTCCGGATGCTGAAATAAACAGTACCAACATTCTTAGAATAGTCAAATTAGCTAGGATTACCTGTCCTTAAGTCCAATTCTGGACAGAGGGGCAAAACGGTAATTTCGGGCAAAAACGATGTCCGCCGTTGGATCCGCTTTGCACCGAAAAGTATGCCAGAGTCAACGGTCTCTAAAGTCGTCAAACTACATGTCTATGGATCCGGTTTTCCAATACGAACCCAACCGTATGTCCAAATTTGGATTCCGGCGGGCCGTGCACAAAATCGTCCGTTGAGTGGAACCGTGGGCCCGTAAAACGGTAATTTTATCAACAGTCTCAGAATCGGACAAACCTTGGCATGCAGGACCAAAAAAATGATACGGTCCTGTTGGCGCAAGTTTCGTCTCGATCTGACGAACGTGCACAAAGTAATTGAAAAATTTGCAACGTGCACGATACGGTGAATTTCGACAGATACGCATCAAATTCGTCGCACACACGCGACCAATTTGAATTCCGCCAAAGCCCACACGACCACGAAGCTGTTACGCAGCTTTCGATCCTTTCGGTGCGCGATCACGTCGTCCGGAATGGAGGGACGCACGTCGTGTGGATGGTTTTCTATGTTTTGGAAGCAAGTTTTTCGTGATTTTCAACTTAGTTTTGAACAGAGTTTAATCCACTAGAAAATTATAACGCCCCAGTACCGAAATACGGAGACGGACTAGGCCAGCTACTCCATATGAGGTACGTAACGTCATACGGCGATCGTGGCTGTCGAGAGACTAGGGGGTACATGCTACAATCAAGTCTCCTATGGTCCCAGAGTTCTATGTCTCAATCACTCAAATCATATCAGCAAATAAATGAACATTAAAGATAAAGCAGTAAGGCATCCCCGACGCTTCATCAAAATGATCATGAGAGACTAGCTTTATAATTTAGCTATCTCAGAGAGTCAGGAGTACAAAATTATACACAGCTGCAGTCTGTTTAGTTACAATGATGTACTGACACAAAATATCAAGTAATCCGGCTAACAGGTGCCGGTGGCTAAACGCCGCAAAAGTATAAGCAGGAGTGGTGGAGAAGAAACCCACTCGAGTCCCCGAACCGCCATGCTCCTAGTATGCACCATGGATGTCAGGGAGGAAGATCGTGTCCTCTGGCTCTGCTACGAGATCTGGCCAAACAAAACCAGCGGGGTCAGCCCCGAATAGCACCGCCAAAGGGGCACAAGAGTTAAGATTAAAAACCCAGTTAATAGAATGATTGATAATAATAATACTTATGCTACTATTACAGGGTAGCACAACATCTTCGAACCCATATGGCACCCTTACAACCAAACAAGGACAAAAGGTGCCGCATGGAGTCGGGACGTGTCGTACTCTATAACATTCACATAACTTAAAAGGTATGAACAATAAAATCTCCTGATCGTGACTTCGGTTGATAGCCTATCGCAGCACAATAACCAACCCAACAATCAAACAAGAACATGGGTTGGATCATGTACCATGATAGACCATGTTCCTCAGTCATTCACAGAAGTAGCACTTCACAACCAGAATAAGTCTTCCGTTCATAACTTTGATCCACAGCCTGTCATAGTACGATAACCAACCCAACAATCAAACAAGAACATGGGTTGGATCACGTACCATGACAGTCCGCTTCCCTCAGTTATTCACGGAAGGTAATAGGATACAAGCAAGTTGTTTTCACGGCCAATCAAGTCTACGAGTTTCTAGTGGGACGAGGTTATCCTCGCATCATGTTATTAGAAAATCCTTAGATCGTATCTTTCCAGCAAGGCTAGCCCACCCAGGGGTTCACGTGGACAGGTGTTATTGAGCACAGGTCCCTCGTAAGGCCACCTTGCCAAAATATATATTATATAGCAGGAATTAATCGGATACAGTCATCCACTCGTTGCAGATGACACAGTATCCGCGGAGACCAGCCGGCGCGTCGAGACAATATCTCAAGGCGGCTGGTGTAACACGATCTCGGGATTTTGCCCTCCCCATGCATCTAGTATATTTAGTTGCCTAGTTTAACCCTAGGTGAAATCTTGGACTCACATGCTGTGGCCTGCATGATTATCCTCCTAAAGTCGTACTTTAGTACGAGTACCCCAAAGAGGATCCATGTCAATCAGTATATCAACATGTGCTACCCTCCTTAGTGTAATACATCATTGCAAATACGCCACATGGAGTTACGAGTCATTTGTCGAGCATGAACAAGAACTGGGACATTCAGGTACATGTATCAGGTAGGAACTCTTTGTTCACCGGGGTCACATTAGTGCTCATATCATGCTCGGGACAAAAGGCGTAAGGATATAAAATGGTCATATAATATCTGATAAAATATCAAAAGCGTACGCACAAAAGCACGCACGCTCAAGGGATGAAAAGTCACGCAGGCTCACTCAAGGCAGCGTGCGTGAAAAGTCACGCAGGCTCAAGGAGAGAGCTGAGTGAAAAGTCACGCAGACTCAAGGAGAGAGCTGAATGAAAAGTCACGTAGGCTCAAGGAGAGAGCTGAGTGAAAAGTCACGCAGACTCAAGGAGAGAGCTGAGTAAAAAGTCACGCAGACTCAAGGAGAGAGAGCTGAGTGAAAAGTCACGCAAACTCAAGGAAAGAGCTGCGTGAAAAGTCACGCAAACTCAAGAAAAGAGCTGCATGAAAAGTCACGCAAACTTAAGGAAAGAGCTGCGTGAAAAGTCACGCAAACTCAAGGAAAGAGCTGCGTGAAAAGTCACGCAAACTCAAGGAAAGAGCTGCGTGAAAAGTCACGCAAACTCAAGGAAAGAGCTGCGTGAAAAGTCACTCAAACTCAAGAAAAGACACGCTTCCAACAGGAAGCGTGCTCAACAGGAGCACACTGCTCACTGTCTTCTCCAAACAGCAAGAACACCATGGTTGAACCCAAAGCTTCAAAGCATCATAACTTGGCCATCCGAACTCCAAATCCAGATTTCCAAGGTTCCAACTTGGGTGAAACTGAATGCTCTTCCACATGGAAGCATCAAAAACCCATAAAATCCAACTAAAGTAGATCAAACCATGCAAAATCCGAAAATGATTAAAACTTAGATCTACAAAAATCAAAGCTTCAAAATAGAAATTTTCAAGTTCTAAACTAGTATAGATTGAGGAGAAGAACATGTTTTGGCAAATAGTTTTGTAAGAAATCATTGACAAAATTATTGATCCATCTCTTGAGCAAGTTGGTACTTGCCTTGGTTGGTGGAGAAAATAAATGAGAGGAAGTAAATGAGAGGAGAGAGAATGAGATGAGTTATATATAAAGATCTTGGACCCATGGGTTCATGATGAACCAAATGGTTCAAGATGAACCATTGGTGAACCAAGAATAGGTTACCCCAAATGAGCCAAAACTGTAGGCCCAAATGCAGAAAATAACTTAAGAAATAATATTTTATCGAATATTTTTGGAAAATGCATGAAGAAATACTGCATAATAAATATCGTATAAATTCAAGGTAAATATAATTTATCGGTTTACGTATTAAAATACGTATTCCAGGATTGGGGAGTGACATCTCTACCCTTCTTAGAAAAATTCCGTCCTCAGAATTCCAGCCAAGACAGGATAGTGAAATCATGGCGAGCAAGGCACAATCGTATACAAGTTAACTATCATAGCAGTTATTATCATACATCACAAAGTACAAAACAAGCAGGTGCAGATAAGCATAGAATTGTGTCAATAAGGTGCAAAAATATACCTTATTAGTCAAACAAATGCGGATACCGAGATCTGATCTCGTCCTCGTGCTCCTAGGTTGACTCTCCCGAAGAGTGATGGTTCCAAGAAACACGGACAAGGCTTATCGTCCGATCTTGAGTACCTTCCCTCGCCGGTCCAAAATAGATACGGGTTATTCCTCGTAAGTTAGGTCGGTACCAACGACTAACTCAGAATGATCGAGGACATGACTCAGATCCGGAACATACCCACGTAATTGGGACACATGAAACATAGCATGTATGCCAGTTAACGAAGACGGAAGGGCAAGTCGATAAGCCACATTGCCTACCCGAGCGAGAATCTTAAAAGGACCAATGTATCTTGGACTAAGCTTTCCTCGGGTTCCAAATCTGATGATACCCCGAGTAGGCGAAATCCGCAGAAACACTTGGTCGCCAACTCTAAACTCTAGAGGCCTACGATGCTGATCTGCCCAATGGCGATATCGGTCCTGCACAACTCGAAGGCGTTCTCTGACCAACTTAACTATCTCCACAGTCTGCATGATCATCTCTGGTCCCAACAACTTCCGTTCTCCGACGTCGTCCTATGCCAAAGGGGACCTGCACTTCCTTCCGTACAATGCTTCGAACGGGGCCATCTGAATGCTAGCCTGATAGCTGTTGTTATAGGAGAACTCCACTAGATGAAGGTGATCCTCCCAAGATCCGCCAAAATCTAGGGTACACGCCCGTAGCATATCTTCTAACGTCTGGATGGTTCTTTCTGATTGCCCGTCGGTTTGTGGATGATAAGCAGTACTGAATCTTAACTTGGTTCCCAAACTTTGGTGTAAGCTCCGCCAAAAATGGAAAGTAAACTGCGTATCCCGATCTGATACTATACTAACTGGAACACCGTGCTGCCTTACTATCTGCTTCATGTACATTTCTGCTAGCTGTTCAGTAGTCTGTCCAACTCGGAAGGGAAGAAAATGAGCGACCTTCGTGAGTCGATCTACTATTACCCAGACTGCATTCTTACCAGTCAGGAATCTAGGTAAACCGATCACAAAATCCATCGTGATGTGCTCCCATTTCTATTCTGGGATAGGAAGCGGCTGTAGCAACCCTGCTGGTCTCTGCTGCTCGGCTTTCACCTGCTGACATACCAGACACTTGGATACAAATCTCGCTATCTCTCTTTTCATGCCATTCCACCAAAAGTACTGTCTGATATCTCGATACATCTTCGTTCCTCCCGGATGAATGGAGTAAATAGAACTATGAGCTTCGGACATAACTTCTTGTCGAAGGTCTCCACTCGGTACACAGAGTCTGTTTCCAAACCTGAGCGTACCATCTTCATGAATCACTAACTCCTTCCTACGGCCTGATTCACACTCCGACCGTAACTTCTGAATCTGTGGATCTCCTGCTTGCGCTGCCCTTATCCTCTCTACTAAGGTTGACTGAATCTGCATACTGGTCATTCTTCCTATATCCCTTGGCAAAACTACTTCGATTCCCATACTCTGAAGGTCTTCTAAAATATGCTTCTGCGAGGTCAAGATAAAGGCACTGTCTCTCCTACTCAGTGCATC
This sequence comes from Iris pallida, assembly GCA_029216955.1. NCBI lineage: Eukaryota > Viridiplantae > Streptophyta > Magnoliopsida > Asparagales > Iridaceae > Iris > Iris pallida. Next base: position 1,440,753 of record JANAVB010010997.1, read on the forward strand.
TGTAACTATATTCGCTTGCCTGGATGATACTGAAGATCTAAGTCAAAATCCTTCAGTAGTTCTAACCATCTTCTTTGCCTCATGTTCAAATCTCGCTGCGTGAATACGTATTTCAAACTCTTATGATCAGTATAGATCTCTACCCGATCTTCGTATAAATAATGCCTCCACAACTTGAGTGAAAATACCACAGCTGCTAACTCCAAATCGTGAGTCGGGTAATTCTTCTCATAGTCTCGAAGCTGCCGAGACACATATGCTATCACCTTTCCGTGCTGCATTAATACACATCCAAGACCCTTCCCTGATGTATCACAATATACTGTAAAGCCTCCCGCTCCTACTGGAAGCGTCAAGATCGGGGCTGAGATCAATCTCTTCTTCAATTCTTCAAAGGATGCCTGACAACTAGCTGACCAAACAAACTCTACGTCCTTGTGCGTCAAACGCGTTAAGGGCGCAGAGATCTTGGCAAAGTCCGCCACGAACCTTCTGTAGTAACCAGCCAATCCTAAGAAACTTTGTACTTCTGCAACCGTTCTCGGGACTGGCCAATGCTCTACGGCCTCAATCTTCTTCGGATCTACTGACACTCCTGCCCCAGAAATTACATGTCCCAGGAACGAAATGTGATCTAACCAGAATTCACACTTGTCAAGCTTCGCATAAAGTTGATGCTCCCTCAATGTCACTTCCCGTTTCCAGAATACGTATTTTATACATATACTCCTCGAATGTATTTATTTAATATTTATCATGTATTATCCTGTATTTAAATTTCCTTTAATTCATGTTAATTAATTTTTTGCAATTTTATTTCTGTATTTTATTTCTGCTGTTATTTTATTCTCTGCTTTAGTTAGCCTATTGTGGTTCGGCCTAGGTTGGATTCTCGGGTTGGCTTTGTTGGATCCCCCTGCAACCCGGCCCATTAGCTCCCACCTACCACCCCTTCCATATTTAAAGCCACCCTCTCCATTCTCTCTCCTCATTACTCATTCTCACTATTACTCCTCTTCTTCTTCTTCATTACTCTCTCCACCTACCAAACCGTAGGCAAGTACAACTTGCTTTCCATGAGAACCCATGTTTTTATAGTTCATTTGCCTTCCTCTCGTGATCCTAAGAGAGTTTAGAACTTGGCATTTTTCATTTCGAAGTCTTAATTTTTGTAGATCTAGAAATGAGTTATTTTTGGAGTTTGGTGGTTTTGATCTATCAAACTTCTTTGTTTTCAAGTTTTGATGGTTCTATGTTGTAGAGAGTTTTATTCTACCCAATTTTGACCTTTGGAAAGTTGGATTTGGACTTGTTTTGACCAAGTTATGGACTTTTGAAGCTTTGGGGTGCAACCATGGAGTTCTTGCTGTTTGGAGAAGACAATGAGTAGTGTACGCTAGCTTTTTAGCTTGCGTCACTGAGCTGTGCGCGCTCTTTAGCGCAGCGCAGTATGGAGTCCATACGCTACCTTTTTAGGAAGCGTGTGTCTTGCATACGCTACCTTTTGGAAGCGTATGTCGTATGGAGTCCATACGCTGCCTTTTTGGGAGCGTATGACTTGCATACGCTGACTTGAATGGTCAGGAGTCGTATGGAGTCCATACGCTGCCTTTTTGGGAGCGTATGACTTGCATACGCTCATTTGGATAGTGAGGAGTCGTATGGGGTTCATACGCTGCCTTTTTGGAGCGTATGTCTTGCATACGCTCACTTGGGTGACTAGGGGTCGTATGGAGTTCATACGCTGCTTGACTTGAGCGTAGCTTGACCTGAGCGTACGCTGACTTGAGCGTAGTCTGACTTGAGTGTTTAGGCGCAACTAGACCTGACCCTACTTACCCTGGATCTTCTATAGCCCTGTATATTGATATTTTATTAGATATTTAACGTCCATTTTATTTCCTTACGCCTTTTGGCATAATCATGATATGATAATATTGTTAATATCAATTGTTATATAGAATGTGCCTTGTGTCCCGATTGATTTTTGGGATACCCAGTATGACTGGGACTTGACCATGAGAGTTATAGACTCGACCCCCGTTTAATGCTAATTGACTTTCATGCTTTGTCACCATTGATAATAATGGTTATCTTGACTAAATTAATCATGCGTTCCTAGTCGAAACTAAGAGACTGGCTAGTCGTCTTATTGAATTGAATGAATGAGACACGTTCATGTTATGAACTATTGTAATCGACTGGCTGATCCCGAATATTAACATACATGCACATGCAGGCTTCAATCTATTTATTTATTTATTTACTTATTTATTTTTTTCAAAAGAAGCATGTGTACTTTATGGTCAAGGCATGATTACCGTGGTTAGATTTGATTGTTGCATTACGCTATGTAAGACCTGCAACCTAACCGCACTGGTATCGTTGTAGAGTTGTGCATATCGTACCTCGTACGAAAGTACTTATTTGAATGACCATGATCCACGACATGGGATTTCACTCAACATAGGGACTATTAAGTTAAATAAAATAATGATTGCATGGAGAGAATGGATTCCCGAGTTCTTACATGGCAGCTCCCTTGGGACGAGTAGTACCCGACGGGCCGGCTGGTCCCCACAGATACTGTAAACCTGCCACACGGGCAGGGAACAGTATCTGCTTATATTATTATTGTATATTGTATATTGATGACGAGCGTCCTGCTGGGACTCGTCTAATTCATGCATGGCGCACATGATTCACTGGATAGACTAGCCTTGCTTGCACATAGTAAAAACTGAGGAATCCCTAATTGCATTATTCTAGGATAACTTGGAACACACAGTAGCAAGCCGTAGTAGTTGAATGGCCGTTTAAATCGATTTGTTTGTGTACTGTACCTACTCTGTTACCTAACTGGGATGATCAGAATGTCAGGACATGACGGGCCAACTTCTGTCCTTGTTTGGTTGGGAGGTTGGTTCAAAGTGTCGTGATGTGATGTGAATCCTAGTAGCAAGCAGAGATCTATTATTATATTCTCTTACTTACTGTTTTAGTTCTCATGTCGTGCTTCCTTGTGGTGCTTGCTATTAGAGGTCTAACCTCTCTGGTTTTGTATGGCCAGATTTAGAGCCGGTCCCCGAGGATCCAGCTTACTTCTACCTCTAAGATGGTCAACACTAGAGGGATGATCGCAGGAGGACTCGAGTGGGTTCCTTACTTCACCGCTCGTTTTGTCACTTACTTTATACTTGGCCGTTTGGCACCGATATGTTAGTCGGATTGTCTTGTACTTACTTTTACAGAATTGTAATTAAAGTCAGACTGCAGCTGATAACAATTGTGTATACTTTTGCTACATCAATCTGGCTATGTTTTGTAAAGCCAGATATCAAGAACATTTGACAGAGCGTTTGGGATGCCTTACTGCTTTATCTTACATGTTCTCTATTACTGTTTCTTGTTTGGATGATTGAGACAATAGATGTGAAGTGACCATAGTGAGACTTTCATGTAGTATGCACCCCCTCGTCTTTTAGACAGCATTGATCGTATTATACGGTATTCATCTACCCGTAATACGTAGCTGGCTGAGTCATTCCCCCGCTCTCCAGTATTCTGGTTCTGGGGTGTGACACTCAATGTCTGTAAGACAGTCCTAAGATGTTTCTTATGCTTCTCTTCACTGCTGGAATAGACAAGAATGTCATCTATGAACACCACCACAAATTTATCCAAATACGGCAAAAAGATGCGGTTTATTAAATCCATGAATACTGCGGGGGCGTTGGTTAGTCCAAAGGGCATTACTAAAAACTCATAATGTCCATATCTAGATCTGAATGCTGTCTTCGGTATGTCTTGCTCCCGGACTCTTACTTGATAGTATCCTGACCGAAGATCGATCTTGGAAAAGACGCTGGCCTTGCTCAACTGATCAAACAGGTCATCAATCCTTGGTAATGGGTACTTATTCTTCACTGTTACTGCATTCAGCTTGCGGTAGTCGATGCACATCCTCGTCGACCCATCCTTCTTGGGAACTAGAATCACTGGCACGGCCCAGGACGATTTACTATCTCGGATGAATCCCTTAGACTTCAACTCTTCTTCATGTTGATACAACTTATCCTGTTCTGACGGCGACATTCTGTAAACTCTGTCTGCAATAGGCCTCGTTCCAAGGTTCAACTCAATGCTAAATTCTACCTCTCTGACTGGGGGTATCCCTGGGAGCTCATCAGGGAAGACGTCGAGAAAATCTTCGACCACTCTCGGAATCTGTCCTGGCTCTGACACTGCTGATGAGATGACGCCTCCGGCCTGATTCTTCAAGGTTCGAGTAAAGATGAACTGTTCCATCCCAGAAACGCTGAATATAACCCTACCTCCTCTACAATCAATTGTCGCATGACTGTCTCTCAACCAGTCCATGCCAAGAACGACATCAAAATTCCCCATAGGGAATTCAATCAATGATGCAGGCAGTAAATGCCCACACACCTCCACCGGACATGAAAAGCGCACTCTGCTAACTTCTACGAGCCCATTGCCGGTGAGTATATCTATCCTCTCCGGCAATGCCTCAAACTCTAATCCAATCCGTGTAGCATATTGTGCAGAGATGAATGAATGAGTGGCGCCTGAATCAAATAATGCTACAGCGGGAAATGAGGTGACGAAAATTTTACCTGCCACCACGTCGGTAAACGCTAGAGCCTCTCCCAAGGTCAATGTGAGAGCCTGGCCCCGCGGAGCCCCTTGTTGCGGCCTTCCTCGACCATGCTGTTGCTGCCTCTGAGGGCCTTCTGCTTCCTGTGCCTGGCAGAACATCTGAGCCTGCGTTGGTAGACGTTGGGCTAGGGGCCTTACTGCTAATATTGGCCCTCCACTCGGGGTTGCCACCGGAGCTGGCAATGCTGGAAACTGCTGAGCTGGCCCTTCTGGCCTCTGCATCATAGGACAAGTGGAGATACGGTGGTCTGAACTACCACACCTCAAGCATAAGCCATTCGCTGACCGGCACACCTCCCTCGTGTGCCCTGCCTTCCCACAGAATGTACAGCCCTGGGGTGCTCCCTGACGCTGTTGTTGTTTCCTCGGCTGCTGATGCCGAACTGGCGCTGTATTAGTTGACACGGCCGTCCTCCGCGGTGCTCCTGCATCATGAATACGTACACCGGGTGCTGGTGCCGATGTTCGCTGTATTGCTCCTCCTCCAACCTGGGAATGAGATCTCTTCTGACCTCTTGTCCTCGATGCCAACCTCTGCTGGGTAAGCTCGTGCCTCCGAGCGGCCGTCAAAACAGCGTCAAACGTCTGGTAGTCGTGTCCTTCCACAAGCTGTAATAGTTCTAAATGAAGTCCCTGCTGGAACCTCATAGCTTTCTCTGGCTCCGTTGCCACCATTGTTGGTGCGAAACGGCACAATCTGTAGAACTCTGCTGCATACCCATCTACGATCTTGCCTGCTTGCTTGAGACTGATAAACTTCTGCTGGAGCTCATATCGAGCTACTACGCCAAAATACTTGGCCTTGAATCTGTCACTGAAGGTGGTCCAACGAACAGGGCGTCTTGTACCAACTTCTTCTGATGCCCATCAGTCGCGGGCAAGATCCTGAAGTACCAGTTTGACCTGATCAACCTTCTCATCATCTGGAACCTTGGCTGCCACAAGAATGGCTTCGATGTCTTGAATCCAGGCATCCGCAGTGATGGCATCCTCTGTGCCATCGAAATACCTCGGGTTCAAGCGACGAAACCATCCTGATGCTCCCGAGTCAGCCCCGACACTCCTCTCAAGAGCTAACTGAATCCCTTGGTTCAGCAACACGTTCTGCTCCTACTGCCGAGTCTGTTGTTGTTGGTTAGTGACAAGAAACCCCCGAATGATCTCCAGGAGTGCTACGGCATCTGGTACTGCCGTCGCTGCTGGTGCTGCAGGAGTTCCAATAACCTGCGGCTGCACTGCCTCTGGTTCCACTTCTGCTCGTGTCTGCCCTGGGGAAGGTTCTCTCCCCTGTTGCTGCCCAGTCGAGCCATGCTCTTGCTGCTCTTCCTCATGGGCCTCACCCGCTACTGAGAATGAAGCACCCCTATAGAGAAGAATATAAGATTATCAAGTCCGGACGAGGAAGATTTCGAGGATGTAAGTCAGGTTAGAGATCAAGGCAAGGACAGAGAATTCGAAACAGAATTTCAAGGGGAATAAGTTTTGATTGAGACTCCTAATAATTCGCAATACCCCACAAGTCTGAAAATCAGACCTACATGGGCCACCACTAAAACCTTGTCACGCCCCAGTACCGAAATACGGAGACGAACTAGGCCAGCTACTCCATATGAGGTACGTAACGTCATACGGCGATCGCGGCTGTCGAGAGACTAGGGGGTACATGCTACAATCAAGTCTCCTATGGTCCCACAGAGTTCTATGTCTCAATCACTCAAATCATATCAGCAAATAAATGAACATTAAAGATAAAGCAGTAAGGCGTCCCCGACGCTTCATCAAAATGATCATGAGAGACTAGCTTTATAATTTAGCTATCTCAGAGAGTCAGGAGTACAAAATTATACACAGCTGCAGTCTGTTTAGTTACAATGATGTACTGACACAAAATATCAAGTAATCCGGCTAACAGGTGCCGGTGGCTAAACGCCGCAAAAGTATAAGCAGGAGTGGTGGAGAAGAAACCCACTCGAGTCCCCGAACCGCCATGCTCCTAGTATGCACCATGGATGTCAGGGAGGAAGATCGTGTCCTCTGGCTCTGCTACGAGATCTGGCCAAACAAAACCAGCGGGGTCAGCCCCGAATAGCAAGTACCGCCAAAGGGGCACAAGAGTTAAGATTAAAAACCCAGTTAATAGAATGATTGATAATAGTAATACTTATGCTACTATTACAAGGTAGCGCAACATCTTCGAACCCATATGGCACCCTTACAACCAAACAAGGACAAAAGGTGCCGCATGGAGTCGGGACGTGTCGTACTCTATAACATTCACATAAGTTAAAAGGTATGAACAATAAAATCTCCTGATCGTGACTTCGGTCGATAGCTTATCGCAGCACAATAACCAACCCAACAATCAAACAAGAACATGGGTTGGATCATGTACCATGATAGACCATGTTCCTCAGTCATTCACAGAAGTAGCACTTCACAACCAGAATAAGTCTTCCGTTCATAACTTTGATCCACAGCCTGTCATAGTACGATAACCAACCCAACAATCAAACAAGAACATGGGTTGGATCACGTACCATGACAGTCCGCTTCCCTCAGTTATTCACGGAAGGTAATAGGATACAAGCAAGTCATTTTCACAGCCAATCAAGTCTACGAGTTTCTAGTGGGACGAGGTTATCCTCGCATCATGTTATTAGAAAATCCTCAGATCGTATATTTCCAGCAAGGCTAGCCCACCCAGGGGTTCGCGTAGACAGGTGTTATTGAGCACAGGTCCCTCGTAAGGCCACCTTGCCAAAACATATATTATATAGCAGGAATTAATCGGATACAGTCATCCACTCGTTGCAGATGACACAGTATCCGTGGAGACCAGCCGGCGCGTCGAGACAATATCTCAAGGCGGCTGGTGTAACACGATCTCGGGATTTTGCCCTCCCCATGCATCTAGTATATTTAGTTGCCTAGTTTAACCCTAGGTGAAATCTTGGACTCACATGCTGTGGCCTGCATGATTATCCTCCTAAAGTCGTACTTTAGTACGAGTACCCCAAAGAGGATCCATGTCAATCAGTATGTCAACATGTGCGACCCTCCTTAGTGTAATGCATCATTGCAAATACGCCACGTGGAGTTACGAGTCATTTGTCGAGCATGAACAAGAACTGGGACATTCAGGTACATGTATCAGGTAGGAACTCTTTGTTCACCGGGGTCACATTAGTGCTCATATCATGCTCGGGACAAAAGGCGTAAGGATATAAAATGGTCATATAATATCTGATACAATATCAAAAGCGTATGCACAAAAGCACGCACGCTCAAGGGATGAAAAGTCACGCAGGCTCACTCAAGGCAGCGTGCGTAAAAAGTCACGCAGGCTCAAGGAGAGAGCTGAGTGAAAAGTCACGCAGACTCAAGGAGAGAGCTGAATAAAAAGTCACGCAGGCTCAAGGAGAGAGCTGAGTGAAAAGTCACGCAGACTCAAGGAGAGAGCTGAGTGAAAAGTCACGCAGACTCAAGGAGAGAGAGCTGAGTGAAAAGTCACGCAAACTCAAGGAAAGAGCTGCGTGAAAAGTCACGCAAACTCAAGGAAAGAGCTGCGTGAAAAGTCACGCAAACTCAAGGAAAGAGCTGCATGAAAAGTCACGCAAACTCAAGGAAAGAGCTGCGTGAAAAGTCACGCAAACTCAAGGAA